>MAYD01363735.1:0-10493 GCA_001909325.1 Ruellia speciosa
AAAAAGAAAAAAAAAACAAAATGGCTCAACTACAGTAGAAGCCAAATTTGGCATGCTACTGTAGCAAATACAAAAATTGGCTCAAGAAATGGCATAGATTGGGGTGGGATTTTTGTGTCAAATGCTATAAAATAGCTTGGGTTGGAGTTGCCCTAATAACAATATCTTTTTCTTGTTTACACATTGCTTAAATAATAAAAATTAATTGGAGTCAAAGCCCTTGCCTAGTCTATATCTACAGCTGACGCAACCAATGTTTAAAAAAAGAAAGGGTTGTCGCCTCACTACTACTTCCAAAAATGAATGAACGGCTAAGCTCTTTCATAACAGAGCCGTTGTTCCCGGCTGCTTTTATTTAATATGATGAGAATACAAGAAGGATTTTTGTATAAACAATAAAAGAGGAGTGTATTATACAAAAACTAACATGCTTGCTCACCAGTGACTCAGGTGGTCTTTTTTTTGACATTGTTGAATTTATATGTGTCCTATTGAAAATTAAATTTAATTGTTGAAAGTATATTAAATTATAAATTATTAAAAATGTATAATTAATTATTTAATTTTATAATTGAATTGTTAAAAATAATATTATAATTATTAACTTAGTATCATAATAATTTGAGTGATTTTTAAAGAATTAAATACATGTCTTTGGAGTTTTTTTTTAAATAGGTATACAATTTTTTTTAAAAAAATAAATACGAAATTTTATTTGAAAATATAAATATCTAATTAACTTCTTGTCCCCAAAATAGATATCTCCGTCGCAAGGGCCCCGACGATGGAATGGGGGCGCCGCCAATGCCCCCACCCATCTGTTGTTGTTATTGCAGCAACAACGACTTCATCTTTGGGAGCATTGGCAGCGACCATCCTCAATGATCGTCGTTCCATACTAGTCATTCAGGTTGCCGCCGTTGATGGTGGTGGCATGGGGATGGGAGTTAGGATTAAGGTTTATTTTAAATGTGAGATTTTTTTTTAAAATTTAATAAAATATGTGACATGAAAGTGATTTATTTTTTTAAAATGGGGTAAAAAAATTAATTAAATAATTTTTTTTAACGTTTGAAAATTAGTATCAATTTTTCCTTAAAAAAAAGTTCATATCTATTGAAGAAAACTTAAAAATTCCTAACTACTGTTTTCGAAAATTTCTCTAATAATATCCAGACTGAATCCAGCATCAATTCATTTCCGTTTTGTAGCTTTTTTTTTTTTTTTTTTAATTACGATTAATATTTTACGGTTTGATTAATGTAGGTAATTGTATCTATCAAATTTAATGATTATAAAAACAATTAAATTACGAATTCTACCATATTCAAATTCAAGTAAATTATTTCTAAGTAAAATTGGGTGTAGATTTGGAACAATAATTTTTAATATTGATCCAATATTAAAAATTGTCAAAATTAAAATGGTTGGTACCCACAATGTTGTAGTGGTTTCCTCTGCTGAGATACGTGTGGATACGTGGGTTCACAGTTGACATAACACTGTATTTTTCTCCCACATGAATTAACTATGTGTCAATATTTCATCGTGTCAATCCATAACACGTGTTCGAATATGCTAACAGATGAACTCAACCCACTCATATAATTTAATTTCAACCGTTTCTGAATTTCTGATGAGACATTTCCTAAATTGTCTTGATTTCAAAAGTTAGTGTAGCTCAATAAGATTATACTACCTCCGTCTTTTATTAATCGCTCCATTCAGTGCGGACACGTTTGCCGATACTGAACTTTAACTATTAATATCGTTAATTATCAAAAAGTAAAAAATATATAAAGTTGATATTTTGAAAATACTTATTAAGACGAATCTAACAAGACCCCACATGACTATTTTTTTTTTTAAGTATAAGTCACAAATAATAGTTAAACTAGAATATGTGAATAGTGTTTACTATGCAAATTGAACAAAAAAAAAAGACGGAGGTAGTATTGAGTATCGACATCTGTCATATCCTTATTGCTGAGGCTTGGTGTGCATTTTACGGATTGGAATATGTGTTATCTTTGGGACTCAAAATGGTTCAGCTTGAATGTGATAATTTGCTGGTAGTAAACATGATAAATGACATATTCGCAACCAACCCCTTAGTGAACTCCATGATTGGCCGGGTCCGCGTTCTCATGGCCTCTTTCGATAGTGTTTTGATTTCTCACATCAATCGAGAATGAAACTTTGTTGCGGATGCCCTCTTTCATCATGCATATGATTTCAACCCGAGGTTTCACACTTAGCCGAACCCCCGGCTAGTGTTCACGTATGGCTTTTTCATGACTTAGTCGGTGTAACGTATGTTCGATAGTTAGTTTTCTTTTCTCGGACTTCGCCCACTCTATGTACCAAATTTTTTTTTTATAGTTTTAGTACACATGAGTCTTTTGAAGAGAAGAGTCCAAATAGGGATGGCAATAGGTTTAGGTAAGACTTTAATTTGATCTAAATAAATCGGGTGCGGGTAAATTTAAATGAGTAAAGATAAAATATGGGTCATATAAAATAGGACCCGATCGGGTTCGGGTCGGATAGCAGGGATTTTGTCGAACCCAACCCAATTAATACCCTACTCGAACGCGACCCACCCTACCCAAAGTATTTAAGGCTAAACAACAAACCCTAGTCAAAGGCTGAAACTTTGGAACAATCGAACAAACAAATCCTCACCGATTTGGAAGGCATAATGCAATATTGCCCAACTCCTCCTCCCAAATCCACACCAATCTAACCGTAACCCCTTGACCTCTACCATCGCCGCACAACCAGTTGACCTTTACCATCGCCATTGGTAATGCATGCAGTGCTGCTCCCCAACAAAAATAGTGGCGCTCAACTCCTTCTCCTAAATCCATACCAACTTATAGGTCAATGGTCACATATATAAATCCTCACCCGAAACCTGGCTAGCTATATACAATTATATAAATTTTAATCTCATCTTTTGATCATTCATTAATATATAGGCAATATTCTCAAATGGGAAAAATAAAACTTTCAATCAACGCTTCTCATAGGTTATTGCTTTCAATCAGTTCTTGAATTTTGTAGGCTGCTAGGTACGCGGGTAGGACCCAATTACTCATCGAGTCCACTGGTTTGGGTCCGAATTTTGTGGGTTTAAGTATTGTTGAGAATTGGGTTAGGATATTTTTAATTTGGGTCCGACCAAAATTGATCCATACCCTACCTATTGCCATCCCTTTAAGCCCAAATGAGCATCATGAGCATGGGCCAAAACACTTAAACTCATTTGATCGTCTTGGCCACATGTTACAAACCAACCAAACCTCACATCTAGAATACTTACCAAAGTTGTATACATCCTCCATTTTGAAATAGTGTTCAACTTTCTATTTTAGCATGTTTTGAAATATTTATTCAGTTATCATCAATGATAACTTTTATTATCTTTATCTATTAATAAAATACTCGATTTTCTCTCTCCATAAAATTATAAAACCTCTTTTATCTCTTCTCCCACTAATAAATATATTGAGTAGAGTAAATTTCGTGGTCCCAATCAAGGGTCCACACACGAGATTGGTCTGTTACCCCGTTGAGGGCAACATGCGATTCCTAAAATAGTATGTCCACCCAGTTTAGTAGGAAAAACTTCTACTACCTAGTCTAAAGAGACAAGCACAGGTCGTATACATCTCGAACTTAACTCCCCTTTTATCCCAAACTTCTTCACACCCTTGGTCGAGGATACCTTGAGAAGTACCATATTCTCCCTCTCAAAGACGTATTCCCTTATTGTTTGTCAGCACAAGCCTTTTATCTATCTTGAGTGGCATTGAGTCTAGCTTGAATCTTACAGATTGCATTGTTCGTTTTCTCAATCAACTTGGGGGCCCAAGTAGAAGTTGATCACTTGAATCACTTCAACAC
This sequence comes from Ruellia speciosa, assembly GCA_001909325.1. NCBI lineage: Eukaryota > Viridiplantae > Streptophyta > Magnoliopsida > Lamiales > Acanthaceae > Ruellia > Ruellia speciosa. Next base: position 3,910 of record MAYD01363735.1, read on the forward strand.
AAGGGAGTTCTACACTTCCTTCCATAAAGGGCTTCGAACGGGGCTATGTCAAGGCTTGCATGATGACTATTGTTGTGCAAGAATTTCACAAAATGCAAATGGTCTTCCCAAATTCCTTGGAAATCCATTGTATATGCCCTAAGCATGTCTTCCAATGTTTGGACTGTCTTTTCCAACTGCCCATCATTTTGCCTTGTGGTATGCGATAATTATCTTCAATTTGGTCCCCAATTGCATATCCCAAAATTTTGAGGTGAACTTCACATCCCGATTCAGCAAGATGTTCGTAGGGCACCCAAATCTTATGACAACATTCTTGATATATGCACTTGCATATTGATCTATTCTCTATGTGTTGTTTTTTTGGAATGAATACGACCACCTTTGTCAATCGGTCAATGATCACCCAAATGGTGTCATGTCCCCATTGAGTCATTGGGAACCCGATGACAAAATTTATGGAGATAGCCTCCCACTTCTATCGGGGAATTTCTATGGATCGCCACAATCCTATAAGCTTATTGTGCTCGATCTTGACTTTCGGGCAAATCAAACATTTCACCACAAACTCAACCACATATCTATTCATCCTAGGGCACCAATAGTGTGCTCAGATGTCCTTGTATAACTTGTCTTTGCCTGGATGAACTGAGTAGGGCATGTAATCGGCTTCTCCCATTATCTTATCCTTTAATCCGGTGCATCACTTAGGAATGCACCATATCCTTTTGAACCCTAAACTTCCATGATTGTGGATTTCAAATGCATTCCTTTGGCCATTTTGAACCTTTCACTGGATTCGATTGCATTTTTCATCCCCAAATTGGGCAACCATAATCTCCTTAAAGATTGAAGATGTGATGGGGAGGTTGTAGAGCATGCGGTGTGTCTCTCATTTATCAATGATTTCCATGTTCAACCCCTTTAACTCCCTCATGAGTTCGGAGGCTAATATTGCGGTCATGGTGCACTACAAGAAAATCCGAGAAAGGGCGAGGAGCATTTTTCCTCGCCCTGTTTCTCGCCCCAATCCTCCTCGGGCCCCCAAATCTATTGCCCGTTGCCCGGAAGAATGCGTGAGGAAAATGGGGCGACTAATTTTTTTTCCTCGCCCGTTTTCGGGATACGCAAAAAACTGAATGCCCCTGGGACGGCTCGAACCCGCGACCCTCCCTTCCCCAGCTCGCCCTCCGCCCACTCTGCTCCCTCCCCTATCCACCCGTTTTGCTCCCTTTCGGCTTCGAACTCGCGACCTCAATGATCTCAGCCACACCTTTTCCCGCTCGATCACTTGCAATTTATGTTATATTTGTGAAGTATAATATATATATATATATATATACATATTTCTGTAATTTATATATTTAATTAATTAAATAATTTATATATATACACATTCTCCCGCTCGATCACCTGGCATGGGTTGACTTTCAGCTCAATGCGTTGGCTACCACGTTGGCCTTTTCTTCATGAAAAAGAATATCAAGGTCGTAGTTCTTTGTCAATTCTAGCCATATTCTTTTTCGAAAGTTCAACTCCTTTTGAGTGAAGATGTACTTGAGATTCTTGTGATCGGTGAAAACCTTGCAACAAACACCATACAAACTGTGTCTTCAAATCTTCAAGGCGAAGATTACACTGCCATCTCAAGGTCATTTGTGGGGTAATTCATCTCATGAGGTTTTAGTTGTCTAGATGCATATGCTACCACCTTTATGTTTTGCATTAACACACATCCTAGCCCCTTTTTCAATGCATCACTAAAGACCTTGAATTCACCCCAATTGGTCAGAAGTGCAAGAACAGGTGCAATAGTCAATCGTTCTTTCAAGACTTGGAAGGCCTCCTCACATGCCTCATCCCAAGCGAACTTGACTTATTTCTTCAAAATATTAGTCAAAGGTTTTTCAATCTTTGCAAAGTCTTCCACAAATTAGTGGTAGTACCCGATTAACCCTAATAAGCTTCTTACCTTGGTAGGATTTGTAACGCTCTGATTCCCATCGGTGCGCTACGCCGTATTGATTAGCCCAAACCAGTGGTCGGTTTGTTTGAGATCCTCAGCACAAGGCAGACACAACATACTTTTAAATCATCCATTAACAAAACTTAACTTCAAAACGAGTTACGTGTGTACATATATTTTTAACAACCGTCATAAAACTTAAGTCAAGACAACAATAACTGTTTACAGCCATATCCTAATATACTATTGACCAAAAGGTAAGTCCACTTAACCCCGTAGTCCCAACATGCTTCTATCCCTGCTTATTAGTGTTACCTGAAAAAGAAAACACTTGGGGGTCAGCGAAAGTTGAGCAAGGGGTATCCCCATAGGCAAAACCCTCTTTAAGAAAGAGGATTTTATAAATACAGTTTCCTTTTCTTAACACATATCGTAATAACAATAGAACCCATTACGATACGCATAAAGTAAACTAAAACATAAATAATTCGTATATGATGTAAAATGCAAGTGATGCATCACCTTAACATACACCTATCTAACCTAAGATGCAAGAAATATAAAACATATCTATATGCTTAGCTCATATCCTGCCGGCTGCATTTTCAAGGACACGCCGGGGGTCCCTCAGGCCTTCCCAACTCAGGGGGACAGGTCCTGGCTTTCTTGGCGCTTGTGCCAACCACAATCAAACTTAAGCATAAATCACGGGGATCCCACATGAGCTAAACCTCTCGTCGAGCAACCCACACACGCACAATGCCAACAACACACGCAACCCAGCCCATGCGGGGCAAAATACCAAACACACGCTCCTCAGGGCTTTGTTTCTTAGAAATCAGTATGCAACATTCCAATTTCACAGTCATCGTATCTCACAACTCGGCCAATCGGCCAAAATATCGTTCAAAGACTCAACGCAGCCAAACGGCTAAATCCAACGTTCGTACACAACACAGGCCAAACGGGCCAAAAATACTGTAACACAACTGTATTCAGAACTCAATAGTCACCACATCAACTCAGTAATTTAACAGTACGTATCAAATGTCAGTGATGATCAGCATTCACGTATATCGTCAGATAGACACACCCCTACACGCTACTTCGTAAACCGAATGTCCGTACTTAGTAAGGAATTATCGGAATCAATCCTACAATTATTAAAGCATTATCACCTATTCTTATATTCATTAAGCTACCCCCATAACATCAAACTATGCACAAATAAATTTTCAGCAAGAACAGCAATCCGCGGTCGTCCCCCGCGGTCCAAAGACAACGACCTAAAAAAGCGGTAACCAAAACAGGACAAAAATTGATGGAATTTTCCAAAACGAAAATATGCTCAAAATGCTCTTCAAAGCCGTAAAAATTAACCCCTTGGTTGAAATTTATGATTGTTGAAATCACCTCTCAACTTCCTAAAAATCCTAGTTTTTGTAACAAACCAGCCAACTTCCAACGCGTCTACAAAATTCAATATGCATCCAATGAGAATTCTAAAAGTACCTCCAAAAACTAGGGAACAAGATTTTCAACTTACCAGAAGACCTCACTTCGAAATTCTAAGCGTAACTTGATGAAAATCGAGTTCCAAAAAGCTTCCTCGCAACTGCCACATAACACCCTTTAATTTCAGTCAAATTTGGGGTGAGTTTTCCTTATCAAAAAGACCTCAAACAAAGTTCTAGTCCATGGACATTGAAGTAGGGAATGTGGACTATAAATTACCTGAAGGGATTGAAGTCAAAAGCCTCATCCTTCCCAACGAAAATCAACCCCCAAAACCCCTCCTCAAATTTGTCACAGAATCATCTTTAATTTCAGCCAAATTTGAAGCAATTTTTCTCTATCAAGACTACCCCAAACACGAATTCTAAACCGTCTATCTTGTATTATGGAACAAATACTACAACTTACCTGAAGAAATTGAATTCAAAAGCTCCCTCCAACACCAAGAAAACTCAGCCCTAAAAGTGCATCCACACCACCTTGTTTATTCAAGTGAGCTACTTGTTTGATCATGTTGCTGAGAGAATTTCTGAAATCTTTATAGAAAGGCACGTATCAAATGACGTGTCTAAGGTGCCCGAGTCAAGATAAATAAAAAAAACAACCGTCTAAGTCCCTGTGGTCTGTCCCGTGGTATGCATACCACAGTCCCAAATACAACGACCTCCTTTCAAGTGGGGTCCAAATAAAGCTTAACAAGTCAGGAAGGTGATAGTGCAAGAATTACCTCAATATCTCAATCTAGTAAACCTACGCGTGCTAAAAAAATGCCCTATCTACACGTCCCGCGCGTGCGATACGCATCCCTGCGTCACGAAACAAGGATCAAAGTCAATGTTCAAATTTTTCGGAGTATTACAGGATTCGTAGGCACTGGCCATTCGGTTACTGTTGTGATCTTGGATGGGTCAACAGAAATCCTTATCTTGGCACCACGTGTCCAAGGAAGATGTCTTGACTCAACCAAAGCTCACACTTGAAGAATTTGGCATAAAGTTGGTGCTTTCTCAATGTGTCCAACACGAAGCTCAAGTAATGTGTGTGTTCCATCTCTGATAAGGAGTAGACTAAAATGTCGTCAATAAAGACCACTGCAAATTTATCTAAGTAAGGTTGGAATACTTGGTTCATAAAATCCATGAAAACGAAGGGAGCATTGGTGAGTCGAAATGACATCACAATGAATTCGTAGTGCCTATATTTAGTCCGGAAATTAGTTTTCGGAATATCATCCTTGATAATCCTCAACTGGTGATAGTCGGTATGAAAGACGGTTGTGCCATGCAACTGATCAATAAGATCATCAATACGAGGAAGAGGATACTTGTTCTTAACTGTGACCTGATTCAACCCACGATAGTCGATACATAGTCCAAGTCCACCGTCTTTTATCTTCACAAAGAGAACATGTGTACTCCACATAAATGTACTTGGTCGAATGTAGTATATTTTCCAAATATGAGTTAATCCGTTTCCCATATACAATCAAGATCCTCTTGAAGGTTTTGAAGTACATCGTTGTTTTGAACATAAGATATGCATACACCTCAATTCAACACACAAAAGCTAAATAATTCAGCACCAATAAATTATATGAATTTAATGTCTACCTCGTATCATAAGGATTTAATGACATGTGTGTGCTTGTGTAGGATCACCTACCTCAAATTCAAGGGCTCAAGATTAATCTAGTTGACTTTAAGCTTCCAAAAATTCCCGAAATTAATCTTACAACTAGGTTTAACAAAAATCCTAGTTATAACATGGAATAAATTAAGGAAAATAGAAAAATAAGCTCTACTAAGCTTATCCAGATCGAGCTAACCAAGCTCAACACTGGAGTTTCGGGCTATAAGCCCGAAACCCTAGCTTTAAAAATAAATCCCCAATTGCAAATTCTATTCAGTTAGATGAAATTACGTAGGTGAGGGGAACTTAAATCCGGAGTTTGAAGGGAAATGAACGATTCGATTTTTGGCAATCTTGAAAGCTTTTTCAAGTTGTAATGGGAAAGTGGGTTTTGGATGAAGAGGATGAATGAAAGAATGGATGAGAAGGGTTCAAAATCTAAATAACAACACTCATGGATGTCGTCACAGTTTCCAGCACCGTGTTGCTAGCTGCGGTGGATCACTGCCTAGTTGGTGCGATCCTTGGCATAGCCTCCACGACTGCGCCTCAACAACAACAAATCCCTACCTCGTTGGCGCGGTCCCCATGTGGTCCTTTAAGACCGTGGTACCAACCAAGTAGTCCTCCCAACTTGTTGACAAAGGTTTCTCACCAATAATACTCCGGGTTTAAACACTTTGGGTATTACAGATACGTTTTGTAAACAACACATATTAATTGTGTAAATAATAAAGATTGTTGTTGCACAATCTCGATGCAATAAATGTTCTTTATTGTTTACACGTTGGCAAAAGAACATTGCTATTGTTACACTTGTGTTGTTGAAACAATGTAATGATATTTTTGTGTAAATAACAAAGTTTGTTGTTGCACAACACCAATATAATAAATAATTTTTTTTTATTGTTTACACAATGACAACAAAACATATTGTTATCCTTGTACATAGCATAAGTACAACAACAGTCATTATTGTTTACGGTCGTAATAAAACCTTAATACCATTTACATAAAGATTGTGATCCAAACAGATAATATTGAATCTTGGACCATATTAAACTTGGTGTCTAGCAGCAAATCTCACCCTAATGTATAAGTGGTACCTAAGTTGATTACATTCGGATTTATTTCTTCTGCCTTTCAAATATATAGAAACTATATATCTTTTCCATAGAGCTAATTTTACAGCAACTATTATCATTACTATTGTTATTATTTAATTTCCTTAATTGTTAGCAGCTTCCCTGTATATTTAGAAGAACCAGGACGAAAATATTGTATTACCACACTACATTTTGAAAATAAATTCGTTATAAGTTATATCCATAATTGAAAATGGTTTCCTCTCCAATGTCTTCTCCCATAATCACCTTTTTGGTATTTTTTTTGTGTTATTTCTTCATCACTAATTATCATCTCAGAGGTAATTGCAGACGATATATATATATATATATATATATATATATATATA
>MAYD01363834.1:0-12074 GCA_001909325.1 Ruellia speciosa
ACATGGCAAATGTTTTGGGGAGGATTTTAATCTTTAGTAGTAATTTAGTGAAGTGATGTCAATTGTTTAATGGGATAGTTATTGCACATTTAATATGAAAATGGCTTAGGTATCATTTCAAATAGAGCAGAATTGTAAAAAGTTAATAAGTGTTGTCATTTTTTATTTGAGATCTTTTGCAATTCCTTCATGCAATTTTATTTTTGATCTTTTGTATTCTATTGATTTAATTATCATCTCATCTAAATAATTAGACCTTAGTTTATATTTATATCAATTCCTCCAACATGCCCCCTTACCTGCTGCCACATTCTATTTTTTCCACAAAGCCTTGAATGCGACACTATTTTTTTCAAATGGATGATGGTGGGTTCGAACGTGGGATCTCCCTCTATGATACCGTGTTAATTATCATCTCACCTTGAAAGTAAAGCTGATAAGCAGATACATTGTTTCCTATTTATATTAATCTCTCCAACATATTTACTAGCAAAACTGGCTTTTAAACTTTGTGTTCACTGAAAAGATCATGGTCTATTTATGTTCTGGATGAGTATATTTTTAGAAAATGTTGAACCCGTGACCTGAGTTTAAGTCCATACTGGAGATGCTCGACATGCAAATTGGGCTTATGTTTTAAGGATGGTTTTAGTGGGTGAATGGGTAATCCAGAATGAGCCAGGTGAATACCCACTTCTTAGGGCTTATCAGTACAATGTTTTGTTGTGGTGGATAATGATGTGTTTAATTTAAATCTCTTCAGGATTTTAGCATACCTTATATTCTTCATGGAAAAAATAACTGTATCATATCCTGTCTTCATGGGAATATGTATCTATAGTTAAAGAGGAAGTGATGAAATGAGTTTGAATGAAACCAGGGATTAAAAATGTTGAAATTTTGTGTATTTGGTATATCTTAATACATGGAATGGTATGATGCTTGTCTTTCAATGTTGATTCGCAGAAACCATTTTAACCGTGATGCTTTTCTCTGAATAGGAGGTGGTTCTGTGTTCTATATCCTGGTCAGATGATATATATATATATATATATATATATATATATATATATATATATATATATATATATATAAAAGCTTTCTTCATGCAGATTATGTCATATATGATCAAGTTTAAATGAATGGCATTATTTTGTATTTTTATATTTTAATTGTTTCACAATTTCACCCTGATGAACTTTCACATGGAACAGTTTCTTCAAACCAACGGAATGCAGTTGGGTGGCCCTATGATACCCAATCATATGAGAGGTCTGATGGTAAACCAATTAAGGTAAGGGAGTCTCATGGAAACCTATTTTAACCTTTGAGTTCTGTAATGCTGGATGGATATTTATATCCAGAATCAAAATGTACCTTGTTCTTTTTGTTTTTTTGTTAACTTTTAATGGCTCATTTAAACATTTTTTTTTTTTTTGAGTGGGAGGCAATGTCACTTTAGCTGATGTCTCAGGCTGACATTTGACTCAAGGTGCCTAATGCCTATTTATTTATGTCCAGAATGTGGACATGACGTTCAATCATTTATCCAATTTAGGATGATCCTGTGAACTAACACCATTTCATCTTTGGTTTTGTTTTCTGAAATCAATGTTCCTGATTAGAGTTTTAAGTAAAAAATGCAGAGTAGTGGCAATTCAGAACCTGCTAACACCTTTTGCTTGGGGAGTGCTTCTGCTTTGTTTATAGTTTGGATTTGTCTGTAAAGCTTTCTTGTATTTTCTGATGTTCTATCTGGACGAGGAAAATTTATATGCAAAACATCAAATGCTTCAAACTTTGACATAACCATATTTGTAACTGTTAAGATTGCATACATTGGCATTGGTTATTATCCACACTGACTGTCATCTTACTTTGTATGGTGATGGCACTTGGCAGGATGGAAAAGCTTGTCTTCCATAGCATGCATATGCCAATAATTATGTTAAAAAAGTCAAAATATCATTCTTCCTTCTGCTGTACCTTTGGTCTGGTCATGCCTTTTAACTTAGAGATTCTCATTCAAGTTACTTCTTTGCACCTATCAAAGATCTTACACATACACATAGATGTATGTATATATATTCTGCTGATCGTCACACTTTTGCGTTTTCTGTAGTGTCATCCTGAGTTTTATCATACCAGGACACACCTTAGGTGACTCGAATCTTTCACTATAACTTGCACAAAGGAAGCAACGACATATAAAAGTAAAGATCTAAGATGGAGAAAGGTGAAGTGTGAGGTTATAGAATTGGTGATCATGCTTGCTAAACAAGGATAGGAGTGGAAAGATAGCTTAGACCTTGCCAACTGAGAATCTTACCTATAGTGATTTGAGAGTTCTCAACTATGTCAAGGGATGATCAAGCTCCATGGGTATTTAATCCTTCAACAAGGACTCCAATGCGGTGAACTCGACAAAATGTGATTGTTGAACCCAATTTGAGAGCCTTTATAAACATTTACCAGTGCTTTGTGAGTTTGTGTATGCCTAAGAAAGGTAGAGAGAAAATGAAAGAACACTCTTCATTTTATAAGTTGGAAAACTTTACAAATGCTTGAATCATGCAAAAATGAGCTAGGAACTCACTTATATACTACTCTAGACCTTGTATGAAACAAAAAGGGTGCTCATGACTACTCTTGGCCTCAATGCGCTCCTAAATTGGCCTTGGCGGCCAAAATCCTCTCAAGAATGTGTGTGTGTGTGTGTGTGTCTTGGTCTGGTGATGAGGCCACAAGTTTGCGGAAGTTAAGTTTATCGTAGCTGTCGATTGTGCTTGTATCATCTTGGTCACCATTTCTTCCATAGAGTTGAATTCTTGATTGACTCGAAATTAACTTTCCTGCCGGACAATCTTGGCCGTCTGTTTTGCAGCCTTCATCATAGTTGTCAACGGCAAATTGAGTGGCGTTGCAAACGCTGTGCAACTGCGCCGCGCGTGGCCCACCATAGCAAAGAATATTTATTGCATATATATCCTCACACACATGCCATTGTAATTATAAGATAAGTTATAAATTAAACCATAAAAATATTTAAAAAACCTGAAAATATACATAATAAACCAGAAAAATTAAAAACAAAATTTACAAAAATTGAAATATGCATTATAAACCATAAAAGATGACAACAAAAAAATTGAAAATATAAAGTGGAGGTGGTGGACAAGGGTCTCTGGTGGTGGGGGTTGGCAGCACTGCAGGGGGAGTGTGGAGAGGAATGTTCAGCAGGCAGCGGGTTTTAGGCTAGGGTTTTGGACTTTTGGTGTGTAATTTTAATTGTAAGAGAAAATATCAGAAGAGGGAAACACGATTCTAAAAAGCATTGGCCAAAAACAATTTTAAATAAAAAGAAATTAAAAAAATCGTCTGGTGCGCGCCTTGTGCCACGGGGAGGGGTGTGCCACATAATGCAATATGGCACCGTGGCTGCACCAAGGGCGCCATACGCCATGGTGCGCCCCATTGAAAACTATGACCTTTATCCAGGCCATCTTGTTAGGCCTTATTTGTAATCCAGGTTCCTTAATGGAGCTTGGATAGCATATCGGTAACCCTTTGCTCTTGATGATCATGACTCCCTTATGTGCTTCTAGAAGCTTCCAAGTCTGGAAATGTCTCTAGTTGGTCATCATCTTTACGTCTTCCTTCAAGGATGCAATCTTGGTCATTCATTCTAGCCTTCTTGAGTCTCCTTTTAAATGTTTGCTTTTGGCCAGTTCCTTGCAAGGTTGAGTTGAAATGTCATTCTTGTTTTGAAGTTGAGCCTTCCATAATAGATAGACTTTAGTAATAGTGTGTTTATATGTTGTACCATGAATGCTGTCTGAATGAGAGAACAAAATTAAAAGCTTGATAGTACTGTACATCAGAGGATGTAATTTGGTCTCCTATTGGCACTTCATCTTTTTCCAATTCCCAAACGCACTCCGCATATCGTTTCTTTTATATCCCACTCTTGCAATAGCCAATACTTTAATAATGAAGAAGTGAAGCTGGACTCTGGAGATATGTCTCGTGTATATGAAATTTATTGAAATGAAGCAGTAGGAATGGAATGTTCATTCTCTCTTTTTACTATTTCCATTAATAGATTTTGCATTCTTGGTTTGTAAATGTTGTTTTCCAGAGCCGATCTCTTTCTTTATCGACTTCTTTTGTATATGGATTAAATTTTGGCTTGTTGGGGAGCTAAAAGAGTTGATGACATTTCAGGGTGCTTCAGGGGCTCTTCATGAATACCAGTTCCTCCCTGAGAAGCCCTCCATAAGAAATGATGCCTATGCAAAAGTAATGCCACCTCATTGTTATGGTTCACCTACGGGAAGATCTATTATGCAGAGCAATGAGCAAACACCTGGATATAGTAGCCATAGCCAGGTGCCAAGTTTAAGTCTTTTGCCTCAGCATGGCAGACAAGGTCAACGCATGTCTCCAGCTGGAGCTGGAGAGGTTGATTTAACCCCAGGAGTAACACCCTTGATGAATGTCAACATTGATGCTCATTATAATGTTCACCCGATCAATGGGTTGAAAACTCCAATTATAACAAAAGACAAGCGCATTGTAAATGATCAGGAGAGGCTGGAAAGGAAGCGCAAGGTGCTTTATATGCTGTATATTGTTTTGTCTGTATTTTCAAGTCCAATATATTAGTGCTTCTATATGTTTATGTTGTATGTAGTGTGTAAATTTCGTCAAGTTATGCAGACATGAAGTAGTCTTTCACATTCCTGGAAGAAGAAGCTGTGATAAATCAACCATGTTATCCCCTATCCTGAGCCTTTTGGCCCGATTTTCAATTTAGATGGTGCTCATTTGGTTAAAACTGAGGATCTATGATTTTAAAGCTCTTGCACTATGTTTTGTAGTCTGAAGAGGCTAGAATAGCCAAGGAAGTTGAAGCTCATGAGAAAAGGATCAGGAAAGAACTAGAAAAACAAGATATGTTGAGAAGAAAGGTATAACTGAGGTTATTTGTCATTTGTGATATTTGTTATTTTATGCCTCTTCCACAAGCTTTCTTCACTTGGCAAGTTTATGTTTTTCTTCTCTTTTATTCTCTGTAGAGAGAAGAACAGATAAGAAAAGAGATGGAGAGGCAAGATCGTGAAAGGAGAAAGGAAGAAGAAAGACTATTACGTGAAAAGCAGCGTGAGGAAGAAAGATACCAGAGGGAGCAAAGGCGTGAAATGGAACGAAGGGAAAAATTCCTACAAAAGGAGTATATTAGAGTAAGTCATAGTACTTGCTGATTAATTATAAATTTTTGTGTTAACTTTGCTCTGAGTAAATAAATTGTTGTTAATTACCCTTTATATTTCAGGCAGAAAAAATGAGGCTTAAAGAAGAAATGCGGAAGGAGAAGGTAGCTGCAAGGCTTAAAGCTGCTAATGATAGGGCTGCTGCTCGCAGAATTGCTAAGGAATCCATGGAATTGATTGAGGATGAACGACTGGAGCTCATGGAGCTTGCAGCCTTGAGTAAGGGGTTGTTCTCAGTTTCGGCTCTTGACAGTGATAGTTTGCAGAATCTTGACTTGTTTAAAGGTATTCCTCATAGCTGAAATACTTGATGTTATCATCATTGATATGTTTAGGTTATTCACTGTACATGCTTTTGATGAATGATTACCCACGGAGAGGATAATTTCCTTTCTCAATGTTAGTAATGCAATGAGGATGTGTTCATTTTGATGCTAAAAGAGTTTCAATTTCGACCTTAAGCCACCGAAACTTCCTCTTGAACTTCTCTTTTTCCATTGCTCTTAATTTTGTAAACCCAGATTTTCATTCTTTTCAGATAAACTTGTTGAGTTTCCACCTAAGTCTGTGAACCTAAAGTGTCCGTTTGGAGTCCAACCATGGAATGATTCAGAGGAGAATGTTGGTAATCTTCTTATGGTGAGATAATTGTTCCCTCTCCAAATGGTTCTGTTTGTTTTGATTAAATCATTATTGGTTTAATATATAAGGATTTGGTAAATTTATTCTAGTTTAGTTAATCTAAAAGTTTGATCGGTTTTCAAGTGTTTTGTTGTATTCACTATATAATTAGAGTGCTGTGTTATTTACTTTAATGGGAAGATCATATTCTACTTTCCTACACAGTATCCGAGCTGAGGCTGTCCTAGTTTTTTTCCAAGTTTTCTAGTCATGTAGGCAGGTCTGCTTTTAGCCGGAGAATTTAAATAGTTTTGATGGCTGTCTTGTGTTGTAGATTGTGTTGTTCAAGTTAAAAATATTTGCCAGTAGTGCGAGTATTTTTCCTATTAGTTTAAGCTGAAAATTGTTTTGCTTACCATAAATGGAAATGAAATAAAAGTTGTCTATGTTCTTGAAGTTGTAGTTGCTGCTCTTTTAATTTTGGCTTTATATATATTATATAGGTATCAAGTAGTATGATTTCATTCATATCCCTGAATTTATCCTGTACTCTCTCTATATAAAGAGGTTGTTCTATTGTTTTGTTTAATGAGAGAACACCTTCCTTTATTTCTGAGTGTGATCTGCTGTTTTTCTGGAGCTTGATATGCTGCAGTTGTGGAGATGCATAAAACAGTTTCTTTATGCTTCATTATTTTTTCTAACATGATGGGACTTCTGAATGCATGGCGTTTTGTAGGTCTGGAAATTCTTAATTACTTTTTCAGATGTTCTTGGTCTGTGGCCTTTCACTCTGGAAGAGTTCACTCAAGCATTGCATGATTGTGTAAGTTTTGATGTTCTGCTATGTGGTGATTGAATTTCAAATAAGGTCACCTCTGATATTTCTTGGACCATTGAGCAAATTTCGATGGTTGCAGGATCCAAGGTTGCTGGGAGAGATCCATATAGCTGTTCTTGGAACTATCTTAAATGACATTGAAGATGTTTCTAGAACTCCAGTCACTACATTGGTAGCAAATCAAAATTCTGTTATACCTGGGGGTGGCCATCCACAAATTGTTGAAGGGGTATCTGCTTATACATGGAGCTAGTATCTTGTTAATTGATTGTGATTTGCTTGCGAGTTATTCATGTAACCTTGTGACTTAACAGGCATATGCTTGGGGGTTTGACTTGGTTAGTTGGAAGTCCAACCTTACTCCATTAACTTGGCCTGAAGTATTGCGACAAATTGCTCTAGCTGCAGGTTTTGGGCCAAAATTGAAGAAGCAGAACATGGGACAGCCATATCTTCATGATGAGCAAGAGGCATGGGCTTTTTCCTGATCTATTAATAATTAACATGGTTGTTTCCCCGAATATAATGAACTGATGCACCTGCATGTATTGTACAAATTTTGTGTCAATAAATGCAGACATGCATATATGTTTTTATGCACCTGTGCATGTGAAATTTTCTAGTGTTTGTCTGTGATACAATTTGCATGAGTTTAGACGCCTTTGGATTAGGAGTTACTGACGTTTCTGAGAGGTTTCATTTTTTTAAATTGTCCTGTTGCAACCATGCAGTAATTTTTTTCTTGAGGTCAACTTTTCATGGTTATTTTGATTCTTTTTTTAGTTGTCATGTTCTTCTAGTTCGAGAAGGATGCCAGTGAGAAGGGGAAAGAAGTTTATGAATTCTTCTGGATAAGTCTAATGATTATTTAAGAGTACATCAAATTCTAGCAGATTGTATTACTGTTTAAAGAAATATATGCAGCTGAAAACACTTTTGATTGCAGGGTGATGATGGTGAAGATGTTATATCCAGTTTACGAAGTGGAGTAGCAGCTGAAAATGCTGTTGCTATCATGCAAGAAAGGGGTTTCTCAAATCGCCGGAGATCCAGGCATCGCTTAACCCCTGGAACAGTAAAATATGCAGCATTTCATGTTCTTTCATTGGAGGGAAGCAAGGGACTTTCAATTTTGGATGTTGCTCACAAGATTCAGGTACTTTCTTCATGTGGCTCCATCATCAGTTTTTCCCACTCTGCTACTGAGTTTTTAATTTGTGGGCAGAAATCTGGACTTAGGGATCTCACTACAAGTAAGACACCAGAAGCATCCATTTCTGCTGCTTTGTCCAGGGATACAAAGCTCTTCGAGAGAACTGCTCCATCGACATATTGTGTGCGTTCTCCTTACAGGAAGGACTCAGCTGATGCTGAGGCGGTACTATCTGCAGCCAGGGGGAAGATTCGGCTGTATCAAAATGGAAATTTAGATGCGGAAGCTGAAGATGTTGAAAAGGATGATGGTGAAAGAGATCAAGACTCTGAAAGTGATACTGCGGATGACCCTGATATTGATGACTTGGATTCTAGCACAAAACGTAAGGAAGATTCCCATAGTGAAGGGAGAACCGAAGATAAAAATGGCCCTGAATATGGAAAGGGGAACTCCTGCAATGAGTTAATGGAAATTCCGCAGGATGCCCCTGAAACTCCAACTTGCAGTTTGAAGCATTCTGTAGTTGACATAAAATGTAATGGAAAATCTGGTGACCCATATGAGGAGGGCATTGCTGGGATTCATTCCCAGATTGGTATTATGGATCAAGAAGACAATGCCCTGATTGATATTACGGATGAAGAAGAAAATATAATTGACGAACGTGGATCTGGAGATCCATGGGTTCTGGGACTTACTGAAGGAGATTATACTGATCTTAGCGTTGAAGAGCGTCTGAATGTTCTTATTGCCTTGATTAGTGTTGCTAATGAAGGAAATACTATGCGCATAGTTTTGGAGGTATTCTTTAATTTGTTAAGGAACAATGTTACATTTTGATCTCATGTATTATTTTGATGGAATGAATTTTTCAGGAACGCCTAGAAGCTGCAAATGCATTAAAGAAGCAGATGTGGGCCGAGGCAAAACTTGACAAGAGGCGAATGAAAGAGGAGCATACTTTGAAATTGCATCAGTCATCAGTAGCAGGTGACAGAGCTGAACAGCTTCTGCCCTTGGGCACCTTTGACGATAGGAGAAGTCCACTTAGTTGCGACGTTAAAAATATGGCGTCATCTACTAGCAATGCATTCCAGATGGTGGACTTGAATGAACAACATAATGAGCAAAGCTGCTGTAATGACAGTGACAAGAATCGTCTAATGCAAGAATTTGCTGTGCCATCTGATAGCTTGTTACTTCAGCAATATGCATGTGCTTCTGAAAAGTCACGGTCAGAGCTGAAGGCTTTAATTGGTCACCAGGCAGAGGAGATGTGTGTGTATAGGTCGTTGCCGCTTGGACTTGATCGCAGACGTAATCGATATTGGCAATTTATAACATCTCCATCTCGAAATGATCCTGGAACTGGCAGACTATTTGTTGAATTATGCAATGGTGCTTGGAGGCTTATTGATTCTGAAGAGGTATGCCAGTTTGTTTCATTTTGAATTATGAAGGAAGATGTGTCTTTGAGATTTAACTTGTGCATCCAATATCCATTGTTAGTAATGACATTGCTTTGAAGAATCCACTTATATGGCACTTCTATTATGAAAAAGCATCTTATGATCTCTATTTGCTCAATTGCAATGCCTCTGATTATATCATTTTCTGCAAAACTTTCATATATGCTTGTAACTGTATTTTTCAACACAACCAGTTCCTAGTCACGACTAGTTTCCATCTAATATATGCCATATTTGCACAATAGGAGTTGAACTGTTTCTGTCCTCTTTTTTGCGTGTCATCAACGAAAGTATTCAATCATTTTCTTCTTTTGGTGATGTAATAAAGAGATTGTATATTATTGGACATAACCTGCAGGTGTTGATCATTAATGTTTCACTTTTTTGGCAATGAATATGGAGAAAGAGAATTTACTTAAGCTATTCTCCTTTGTGCGACATGTAGGGTTTTGATGCTCTGATGTCATCTTTGGACATCCGCGGAGTGAGAGAGTATCACTTACATTCAATGTTGCAAAGGATAGAGGTATCTTTTAGAGAAGCTGCTAGAAAAAACTTGTTATGCAAACTTCATTATCAGCACCCTAACAATCAAGATGAAAAAGGAATACTGCAAATGAAACCCAAGATTGAAAATGATAGATGGAGGAGCACAGAATGTGCATCTTACTTGGCTTCTTCAGATTCTTCTGTACCATTTGCCTTTGAGCTTGAAAAAAATGTAACAGAGGAAAATGAGCTCATCGTAAGATTCAAAGATATGGAGAAGTGGATGCGGGATGAATGCCTTGATCCTAATAAATTTAATGCCATAAAATTTGGAAGATTGAGACGTCAATTACTGTTGGGAATTTGCAATTGTTGCCATGGCCTGTTTGCATGTGACGAAAACCACTGTCCATTCTGTCATAGTACATATAGCTCTTCTGATGAAAGTTTCAGCTTTCCACAACATGTTGCTCGATGCAATGGGAAACCGAGTGAAGAGCCTGATAGAATAACAATGAAGCTGTCACTTTCCCCAAGGGTTAGATTGCTGAAGGCTCAATTGGCCACTATTGAGGTTAGGGACATGTTTTTTCTCCTTGGAGATTTATTTCTCTTTACTTAATGTTGCCTTGCTTCATGTGAACTTCACATTTTAACAGATCTATGTGGATTTGGACTCAAATTTTGACAAAAATATTTCTTGATTTGCAGGCATCTACTCCATCTGAAGCTCTTGAATCGTTTTGGTCTGATGTGTACAGAAGATCTTGGGGCATGAAGTTGCATAAGGCATCGACAGCCGAAGAGCTCCTTCAGGTCACTTTCTTTCTATATCGCTGTTTGTCTCTCAATTCCAATTACCGGTTCCTATTGACATATGAGCTTGTGGCACAAATATAGAACTGTGGTTCATCAATGATATGGCAATTAGATCTAGGGGTGTTCATTCGAAAATCGAACTGAACATCAGTAACCAAAATTTTTGGTACAATAAAAGAGCATAATACCGAACCGAATGGTAATATACTGAAATAATTTCGGTAAATTCAGTTTGCTAATTTGGAACTTTATAGTTTAGACAAAAAATGTTAAAAAAATTTGTCTAAAAAATTATCTTCCATTGTTTCCAGGTGCATTGTCTACTTGGCCCGACAAAAATAAGTGAAAGTGAGATAAACTTCTTCAATGATTCATTGAAAATTTTGAAAATAGATTAATAGAATGATTTATAGATATATATGTATACTTCCTCCGTTTCATAAAGATTCCAACATTTGGAACGGGCACGTTTGCCGAGACATAACTTCAACTATTAATATCGTCAATTATCAATAGGTAAAAAAATATAAAGTTGATATTTTGAAAATACTCATTAAGACAAATCTAACAAGACCCAACATAACTTTCTTTTTTAAGTATAAGTCACAAATGATAGTCAAACTGGAGTATGTGAATAGTGTTAACTATGCAAATGTTGCAACCTTTATGAAACGGAGGGAGTATATTGTTTGAGATAAGTCAAGAATATGTGAATCAAAATATATAAAATGTTTAGAAAAATAAAGGAAAAAGAAAAATTATAAGAATATAGTTACATACTAGTTCAATAAAAAATTAATGTGTTCTTTCATTTCTTTTCAGTTTTGATTTTCACTTAGAACATTCAAAAACTAATAAACAAAAAACTGAATCTGTGTTAAAAAGAAAAAAAGAATAAAAATATTTAATCCATCAAAACCACCGCATAGTGAAAAATATGACCATTACCACTCTACAGATAGGATTTGAAGGATGCTAATGTATTCTGGAAAGTTTCACAAATTTTTCTTCTTAATGAAATGGAAATTGTTAGAATAAATATTGGAATGGAAATGTTAATATAATGAAATTTGAATTCACATCTCTTCGGTTTTTGGGTGTAAAATATTGGATTGGTATCTTATCAGTTTATGGCATGATGCCTCCTCGATTCCTCAAAAACATGGATTGATTTTATTACCAGCTGCTGTAGATATTAATGTGATAGAGATTGGGATTCGGAAGGAATTGGTAAAGACAAATAGTATTTTGTATATATACATTAAAAGTAAGGGAAAAAAATATTTGGGTATTTTGGTTCAGTACGGTTACCAAATACCAAGACGAAAATTTGGTTCGGTATATGGTACGTAACGAATTTTTGGTATCTCGTGACAACTATATCTCTAGCCAGCTTTATTTTATGT
>MAYD01364181.1:0-12455 GCA_001909325.1 Ruellia speciosa
CCCCCCCCCCCCCCCCAACCCTTTTTCTTACCTAAAAAACCAAATAAAGAAACATCTGCTAATTTAGTGTCGGCAAAATCAAATTTGCCGTTGCACAGGAAAATGAAATCAAATCACGGCGTAATTAACACTTTCCAAATTCTAAAAAATTAAATTAAATTTAATTGCAGGTCATATCCAACCAATTTTTCATTTTTAATTAATTAATAATAGCATAGACAAAATGTCATCACATATTCGCTCAAGTATAGTTGTCGCGCCGTAAGAAATGATTTTATTTTTCTAAATAAAAATAAATAAATATTATGTGTATATATATATGGTATGTATGTTTATTGTGTATATATATGTATGGTATGTAATTAATTGTGTTAGACGAAGAGGTCTTTTTCCGATTCTGTGCTGTCCCTTTCACCTACCATCCCTTTTTATTTTCCCATTTTCTCCATTGAATAATTTTAATTCCTGTGAGTAAATTTTTCTCCTTAATTGCCACTCATCAGCATTGAATTCGATTCCTTCCCCAATTTTTTCCTCTCTTCGGTCCGGAGTTTGCAGCGGAAAGGGAGGATTTGAATGAGGGTTTGATTGGGCGAGAAGAGAATTGAAGAAATGAAGAGGCTAGTAAGTACGTTAATTTCTTTTTTGGTTTTCAGTGATTTGACTTGTGCGAGGTTTCTGGATTGAGGTTAGGTTTTTTTCAATTTTTCGTTGGATTGGATCAGTGAAGTGACGAATCTGTATGATGTGGTTTTTTTTGTTTGCTGCATTAATGGTTTGGATGAAGTTTGAAATGCTGTTTTACTGGATGGAATTTTGTTAGGGATAGTGACAATTTAATGCTTTGTTGAGATGTGGATTATCCAAAGCTTGAATTTTGATTTGATCTGAAGCTGCTGTGGTGGTGACACTGTCGGCATTGGCTGTTTAGGGCTTCTGATTTTGGGGGTTTTAGATCTGAAGTTGTGCGGGGAAGAACAGCTTTGGATTCCAGATTACTACTTTTGTGTTTGTGGATTTTTTGACCCTTATTTTCTGCTTTTTTTGTTCTTGTTGGTGAATAATTAGGATCTATTTTTGCTAGCTTTAGTGGTGATTGGATAATGTTCTCATTGTTTGTTCAAAGGGCACTTATATGCTATAAATTGTAGGCTGGTGGTAGGATTGAACTTGATAATTTTAATAAAAATTCCTTCTAATTGCATTATTGGTGTGAAATCTTACTGCATTCTTATTGTTTCCTTTCTTGTAGTGGATTGACTCTTTTGCTAAGCATTAGATGCCAATATACATGATATTCAAAAGGACTTGGGCCTTTCTTTTAGAGATTCCACACACACACACATGATTATGTATATGTGTATGTATTAATATTTACTGGCATGTCAGGTATTTTTGGTTTTTCTGCTCCTGGCGTTGAGGAGCAGTGGCTCGGAGTACGATGGAGTATGCATGTCCAATTGGCCATTGACTCCAAGGCCTCATAGCGTATCCGTCAGTGAATTTGGGGCAGTTGGAGATGGGAAAACTTTGAACACCGTCGCATTTCAGAATGCGATTTTCTATCTTAAGTCATTCGCGGACAAGGGTGGCGCACAGCTTTATGTTCCAGCGGGAAAGTGGCTTACAGGATGCATCACTCTTACGAGCCATCTCACTCTTTTCTTGGAAAAGGACGCCGTTATTCTTGGTTCACAGGTGCATTATTGGAAACACTTTTTTCTTGGTTTAATGGCATTAATTGCTCGCTTTATTTCCCAAAATCCATCAAAGTCTTCGCAGGATTCCGCAATCTAATATTCTTTCTATGCTTTTGCAGGATTATAGTCACTGGGATGTAGTTGATCCATTGCCTTCTTATGGTCGTGGCCTTGAAGTACCTGGTCGGAGATATCGTAGCCTAATCAGTGGACAAAATTTAACTGATGTTGTTATCACAGGTACACATGTTCAGAAGAAAACTTGTTCACCTGTTGGCCGCATTCATTTCGTAACCACTTTACTTGTATACAGGCAATAATGGAACTATTGATGGGCAAGGTTCAGTCTGGTGGGAACATCTCAGTAATCATTCTTTAAACTACAGTCGACCACATCTAGTAGAATTAATGTGGTCCGACAACATTGTTATATCAAACTTAACCTTTTTAGATGCACCTGCCTGGAACATACACTCAGTTTATTGCAGGTAACTCCATAATTCTCTATACAGTTTTATTTTTCCCCAATATAGTTATCCGGAAAATTGTCTATGCTGCGATATTATGGTTCAACACCCCATTTCTTTCCCTGTTATGTGTTGCAGTAAATTGCTAGTTCAGAACATCACAGTTTATTCTCCGCCGGATTCTCCATATACCAGTGGAATAGTCCCAGGTATTGCGATATTCATCCGCATATGGTTTATGAAATTAATACATTCGGATGTTTTATATTTTATGAATGCTTACTATTTCGTTTCCTAAACTTCTTGAGCTAAAATAGGCATGTTTGTCAAGTTGAAGTCTACACTTTTGATCTTAGATTCATTTGATCGTTGGCTGCGATTGGCGAGTTTTGACATTTATGGGTGTAATAATGACAAGTTTTCCCTTTTTTAATGCTGAAATGTGGTTACGTTGACAAAAGAAGCAGAAACCAAAAAGCTTTTGCAATCATTAATAGCATAATCATTTCTAAACCTTTAGCTTACCTGATTTTCAGATTCTTCGGAGTATGTTTGTATTGAGAACAGCAACATCAGCACGGGATACGATGCTGTGGTATTGAAAAGTGGTTGGGACGAATATGGAATTGCCTACAATAAATCCACCAACCATGTCCACGTCAGAAAGGTTCGCCTGTATTCTTCTTCTGGTGCAGGTTTGGCCTTTGGCAGCGAAATGTCTGGTGGAATTTCCCGTGTATTGGCAGAACATCTTCACGTGCAGGACTCAGCAACAGGCATTGAACTCAAGACAGCAATAGGGCGAGGTGGTTACATTAAGAACATTCTTTTGTTGGATGTCTGCATAGAAAACGTACAACAAGGAATCAAGGCAACAGGTCAATACTCCACTCATCCAGACGACGAATATGATCCCCATGCCTTACCGATTGTGACCGGCATTACCTTTCGGGACATTGTTGGTTTAAATATTACAACCGCTGGCATTTTTTCTGGTATTGAAGAATCACCCTTCACATCATTGTGTCTTTCAAACGTGTCTTTCTCTGTGACCTCGGACCCATCTGCGTCATGGGTGTGTGGAAATGTTTCGGGCTCATCCGTAGATGTTTCACCGGAACCCTGCGCAGAACTTCAAAGCTCGTCTTCCTCAGATTGCTCTATCTCATCACTTCCAAATGGTCAAATCGCAACCTTATGATCTGTAACATTGGAAATGTTCATTCTCTGCGATGAGAAACGGGGAAGGATTCCCTCTCGATGCTGGTGATGTTTCAATAAAAAAATGCAGGTCAGGGAAGAATTGCAATATACCAACCCTCCAAGTTTATATCAGGTTATATTATTCCATTCTGTGTACAGTGTCAGTTTTCTTCATTCATGTGTAAGAAAAGTTTTGGTAGTGCCAAGAGTCATTCAGTCAGATGGTTGCAGCTGCATTTCATTCATTTCATGTTTATTCATGATTTCATTAAAAAAAACATTGTACATTCTTGAACTGGAGATTTGTGGGATTGAGATTGATTACGGGCTGGTGGTCCAGCAAAAGGGTGTTGTGGTTGGGAGTTTTATATAGTTGGACTTTGCAATAAAAAGTTATTCCTTTTGTTTGATTTTTCTAGATTTTCTTAGGTGGTGGTGGTCATGTTTTGATGGGCCACAATGGCTCTTGTGCTTGAGACTCTGCACTCTGCACTCATCGAGAATAGTGGGAGACAAAAATTGAAGCAGATGCTAAAGAAAAGTTGAAAACATAGGATTCTCAATTCTAGTATTCAATCAATACATCAAAAGGGCCAAACTGTAACTTACATTTTGGTGAAGTCATTTATATTGCAATAAACAAAATTTTCAATCTGGTCAATCTATTCATCTTCTGCACATGGTGCTAATTGCCTCCACGTTGTTGCCGTCTGCGCATTTGCCAAATGGATAGCACACCCATTATGAACAATATATCAAATTCAACATATATACAAGCACATCTCAAAATGGTGCTCAATAAAGTCTGTAATGAAGTGACATAATTGTTATATAAATTACTGTATAATTCATCAAAATAGTAAAAATATATACTTGACGAGATTAACATAATTCAACAATGTTTTTTATTTGATTTAGTAATGAAATTAATATTATTCATCAATAGGAAAACAAAAACAAAAAAACAAAAAAGTAACTTTTATTGGCCGTTAGCAACCACGCTATTACTTGCATTGCATGTGCCCGAAAAATGTTAGGTGGAAACTTAAATTTCCAATTTTGCATTTACCCCGAATAAAAAATATAGATGGCATTATCTTTATACGTAGCACAAAAGCATCAAGAAGTTGACAATCCCATCATAAGGTTCCCGATTGGGTTATAAGTGACGACAATAATAGTTTGGTTACGCTGCTGAAATAGCAGCTTTTAGCAATGCTGAAATCATTGACAGACCTAAAATAGCATAACAATCAATGGCCATCATTAATGGGAGGGCAAATATGTTGATGCCACCTTCAACAAAAATTAAACAATGCTTCTTTTAAATTAAACAATTGGTTCAACACAATGCAAAGTAGATTGAACCATGTCTCGTTCAAATTAAACAAGGGCTTCGATAAGTTTCAAGAGTTCAAAATCAATGTTTCATTTAAATTAAATAATGATAATTCAAATTAACTAACAATGCAAAAACAACACATAACATATTAAATAATGCATCGTTCAATTTAACAAATAAATCCAATTAACTTTTACGATAATTTAAACTACGGCTAGTTTTAAGTAACTAAAGATTCGTTCAAAATTAAAGAATTGTGTTGTTAGTATGTGTTGAATTAATGAGCGGATAAAGGAGAAATTGATTGGGATAAGTGAGGTAGATGGTGACGTGGGCAAGATGTTAGAATGCGATATTGTTGAATGTGTATTAGGTCTCATCAATTGGGCAGTGGAGAGTTCACAACCCAAAATGTGGAAAGTGGAGACATGATCATATATAACTGAGGTGGATGCTCGAAAATGCAATCAAATCATGGAGTAAGTACATGGTATGAAAGGACAACACCTAGTCTTTGATGTGTGAGCAATTCAGTGTGTGTGTCCTATCCAATTCAAACTGCTCCCACAATCCACACATTATAGTTAATTCATGCATCCTGGACAATTTATTACCTCATGCTTAATCTTCTCCATTTGTTGAAACAAGAGTTTGTGCACTGCCAATGAGTTTTAAACATTTTTGGGGTTATAAAAACTAATTATAGATCTCTATAGAGCTTGAACCTACAAAGGGACTAGGAAGAGGAAAAATGGGTTAGGACAAGAAACCCAACCATAAAATTAGGAGGTGGTAGACGCTTAAAATTATGTTTCATCTTTCTCTATTTTATGGTTAGTTTGTGGCATCTTTTTCAAATTTAATAAAGAAATTTAGTTAATTCATACACATGTGTAATTCTAAACAAAATTGTGAATTTGGATAGAATTTTGCTAAAAAAATTACTAGTTCTTTCAAGTAATCTGGGACTAAAAAGAGATTTTACAAAATGCATTTGAAGAACAAATGTCCAAATTTATTTTGTTTTAATCATGCATGTAAATAAATAAATTTTTACATTTTATTTAGTTTTTCAAGAACAACATTATTTTAAACTTCAAATAAACAAAGAGTGCAAAGAAAATAAAGATTAACATAGTTTTGAACATTTGACAACTCCAAATGATCATTTGCATTCATTCACTGTGGATATACCTTTCAGAATTTTTACTTTACAAAATGTCTCAACACAGACCAATCAGCACATTGAATTCAATAATACACGTTTCTATAATATGAAAAAAGTGACAAAAAATAGACTCTACACATTTGCCTCTCCCCCCTCGCTCTCTTACTCAACACACACACACAATGAGCAAAGAGAGAAATAAAAAGGTAAGGAAAAAAATGAAATAATAACACAGCCGGGCGTTGGTGAGTCAGTTTTCCTACTTTCTAATTCCTCCTTTACGTTTTGCTTCAGTGCTTGTCTGTTGTCTTCCAGTTCTACCTGCTTTTTGTAATGGTGATGGCCCTCTTGGAATCATGCCCCTGTTACATACAAACACATACATATACATATGTAAGAAAAGTGCATTCAATGGAGAATAAGGAGATAAGACTTAATTGAAAATTACCTCAGCTCTGGGCTTTTCGTAGTTTGTCTACCACGGGGTTTCTCGACCTTTGCACCCATGGCGTTACTGGTCAGTGTTC
Organism: Ruellia speciosa; assembly: GCA_001909325.1. Taxonomy (NCBI): domain Eukaryota; kingdom Viridiplantae; phylum Streptophyta; class Magnoliopsida; order Lamiales; family Acanthaceae; genus Ruellia; species Ruellia speciosa. The sequence continues at coordinate 6,408 of MAYD01364181.1, forward strand.
CGAGCTTGTAATGGTTAAACTGCCAAAGCAAGTCAGGCTCAGATGAATCGCTGGTTCCCACATCGAGCTCATCAAAGTCATCACCGGTGGAGATAAGCTGAGCATTTGTTGCAAGAGATAAGTCGTAGGAGCTATTATCAGGGTAATATTTTGATTGGTATCTCTGGTGGAGGACGTGATCAGGAGTTTTGATGTTGTTTGGATCCTCCCAGTGTGTTGGGATTCCAACCGGATCTTGCTTATTCACCATGAGCTTGTCTTCCCACTCGCCTGAGATCACTTCTCTGTCATCGTCCCTATTGTTTGGGCAGGGGCTTCCGACAGGTGGCCACACAGGGGAATTGCTGCCGACTAGCTCATCTAGATCAAAGCTTGGTATCTTTTGCCTCGGTGCAGAATTTTTGCGAACCTGTGAAAGCAGATGATAATGATCTCAATCTAGTTATTATTCATTGCAAACATTTGAGGAGGGCTTGTGCTATATAATTTAAGAAACTTGCCCATGTACCCCAGGCATAATAATGATCCAATCTGGTTCACAATTTTCAACTCTGATATCTCTAAGACAGTCGGAATGCAAATGTAAAGAGGCTTAATGCATTTGTAGGTTAATTCATCTCGAATAAATTTACCTCTATGTTGCCTACATCTTCCATTGGCTTCCTTAGTCCATTTGGTGACAACAAGCCAACATTCTTAGGTTGCTGGAATAGCTGTGGACTGCTCGGTACCTTATTCTGTGCAGACACCGGTTCACCATCCTTCCTTGCTAAGGCTGCCTTTAAACTGGCAATCTATCATGGAAATGGAGTAATGAGCTATTGAACAGGAGTTTAACAATTAGAACACAAAAATTCAGTGGAAGGTTAATCATAATAACCTGTTCTCTGAGCTCTTTAACATCTGTAGAATCCTTATTTACTCGTGCAGCACCAAGTTCAACTGTAGCAACGCGCTCAGCGAATTTTAGTGTACTAACTGTCTCTCCAATGGCATCAGGTTCAGGACTTATGTGAACAAACATCAGTGTCTTGGCTTGCCCTCCTATGTAAGACCAGAAGATTAAATACACGTAAGATATATGTAGACAAAGAAAAATATTAACTCAAGGTGTGTGTTATTGTTACCAAGTGAGCCTTGTAGCAGTTGGGTGAGTTTGCTATTTCTGTAGGGGACATGAGAATTCTTTTGAGCAAGAGAGGATATCACGTCACCCAATGCAGAAAGAGATTTATTAATATGCTGAGCCTCTTTTAGTCTGTCGCCTGTTGCTTCAGATTTGTCAACTCTCTCACTACCAGCCAGATCAACGAGATGCATGCAACCTCGAAGGATATTTCCTGAAGTCAAATCTCTTCCTTGGACATGAACTGTTAAACAACTGCAGCAACATTGGGTTCAGCCAAGAGAAAGAAAAAACGAATCACTCCTTATTTATGCTATATGATTGTGTTTTAAATTGCTCACCTGTGAGAGCGGCTACTGCGATCATTGAGTGCTGTTGCACCCACAGCACGATTACTATGTCCGAGATTCATCAGATAAATAATGTCAGGTGTTGATGAGACAGGCACCAAACTTGCATCAGGTACACTGAGTCCCGTCTGAGAACTATTTCGAATTTCTAATGTATTTCTTAGTAAAGGAACTCTTCCACCCAAAGTTTATAAGAACATTATAATATAATTTTCATGATGATATACAAGCAATAATATAATTCAGATAATTCACTCTATCAAGCCAAGAAAGGATATCTTTTGGTTGAGCCATCAGTACTAAGAAGATCTCTAACTTGCTCATTGTAGATCTCAATCATCTGGACAGACACATCATATACGAAAGTGTCTTTTCTTTGCTCAGCAAGCAAGAACAGATCGCCTAAAGCCCTGTAGTTCACCCCCCGAGTATCCTCTGTGAGATCTTTGGGTCCAGTCTGGACAAAGTAAAGTGCAAATTCAGCATATCAGCTATGATACTCTGAATTCCAAGCAGAAACAGGCAAAATCTTTTACAATTCAATCAACAGATTCTATAATACCATAGTGTAAGTTTTTCCTGATCCTGTTTGGCCATAAGCAAAAATGCAGACGTTGTAGCCATCAAGGACTGATCTTACTAATGGTTGGGTGTCTGAGAATACCTCCTCTGCAGAACAATAAAAGGAAAATTGTGAGATCTTTATCTCAATTTGCAAGAAGAGGTAAAAAGCACCAGGATTTAATGGTCTAACCTTGAGTTGCAGAAGGCCCAAATACTTTGTTGAATTGAAATGATTTCTGTCCTTTACCATTTCTTGCCAAAGTGTTTATTGTTATAGTTCCTTCCTCAATGTAATCCACGGTACTCATGTTATTATGTTGTCCTGGTAGGAATGGTCTGACACGACAATAAACCCTGATGCTTCCTGATTGCATGAATATATTCAATCATTAATTTCTGTAAAAACTTCTAAAAGAGTAACGACAATAAGAACTACAGATAAAGATACCTTTTAGGTCCTGGACTTGATTATAAAGCTTCCTATTTTCCTCGAGAACTCTATGATAACCAGAAGCAGCATGAGCTAGTCCATGAATATGGAGGCCTGCACATAAAAGAAGAAGCTGGATAAATTAGATAAATTGAATAGAATAGTGCTAGAAATATATCTCAGATAATTGAAAACATGGTGAGTGCTTAAATAGAATTTTCTTATTCCTACCAAGATTCTGGATTTCTTCTTGGAATTTCACTTGCATGAACTGCATACCAGCTTTTGTAGTGGAAAGGGTTTGCTTCAGCGCCTTGACCAAATAATTCCAAGATAACAGAGTCAGCTAACATCCCCAAATAGAGAAAAAGAGTTTGTTAGAGATGATGAATTAAGTCTATAGTTTAGCTCATCCATTACCTTAATATCTGTTTGTTGTTGGTCAACAATTGTCCACTGCTTCAGGAATCTACTTTCAGATTCTTCATCATAATCTGTGTCTTTCTGTAATAGAATCTCTCCGTTTGGGATTGCAGCACTGTTTTTTTCAACCTAAATTTGGGGAAAACAATGAATTAGTAAAACATACGTATTGAACAAGTAATTGATCACTTATAAATAGATGCATCTGCAACCAAGAGGATACCGAAATATTGGATAAAGAAGGCTTCAACATGGATTTGTTGCCTTGCAAAGTAATGAAGTCGCTAGGATTAGCCTGCTTCTGGTACAATAACAGAGCACCCTCAGATTTAATGATGTGTTAAAAAAATTAAATAGCAAAAATAAATTTTGCACTCTTTGGAGGCGTAGGTATCAGTTTTCTGAACTCAGAAATGCCACAGAGATATTTCGAAGGTAGACATGAATAAAGTATCATCAAGAACTGCAAAAGTATCCGGTAGGTCATAAAGAAAACAAACCAGTTGATTTTGGCTGGCAACCCGATGCTCAAACTCCTCCACAACTTTACTCAATACAGACTCGACAAGCTGTAAAATGAAAGGAACACATCAGCTTTGTGCTGAGAGTTTCTAACAATATATCCGCAGATTGGAAATCTAGAAATTGAACACATATCAATCTAGTTAATTGTAGGAAAGAGATTTAGGGTCTACTGGGTTATTCTCAGCAAAACATTACAATGCAATGCTGGAAAAAATGGTACTGAAAACAGAATAGGATTACAGCTATATCGAAAGACCACGTCATACATTTGGAATTTCTTCAGGTTTCTTGTTTGATAGAATTGCTCGAACAAGCGTACTGAAGGAAGAGCTAGGCTGCAAAGGAAAAAAATGAACGAATACAGATTACAGATCATCGGAGATGCAGGCTGAATATATTGTCATCTACAATCAACAAATTGCGTACCATTTTGTTAAATTCTTTTTCTGTGCATACACCATTCAAGGATTTCTCGTCCGTAGATGTAGTCTTTGACAGAAATCTCGTGAAGGGCTCAGAATTTTTGCGAATGAACTGCCTTCCAGAAGTGGTTGGTTTAACATGTCCACTATATTTCCAAACCCCATGTCCTCCTGCCTGTTTCCATTCGTGGTAGGATTTAAGTGCCAACACACAATTCACAACCCTTGAACATTTCCCACCCTGAAAAAATAATGAACTAACATATAAACATCTTTTGCCACATTCCAAAGTTTTAACCAATCATTTCTCAAATAACATCAGAAATAACTTAAAACGGCCTCAAAAGATAAACTTTACGAATCAATGCTACCTGCTCCAAATCAGAGGCCTCGAAAGTGGGCATCCCCAGTTCTTGCACGGCCACAAGGAAATTTCTCAAATTCTCAAAGTACTGATATGCTGACAATGCAGCACCATCTGGTATGAGTGAGGGATCACATGGACTTTCAACAATCTGAAACAAATGGATCAGGATCAGTCATGGACTACAATCAAAAGCTGCTCAAGGCATCAAAGAAGTAGATTTATATTTGTGGGTACAATCATGTGGAATAAAAATAATACTGACCTTTTGCACTGCTCCTTGCTGAATCTTATTCAGTGCATTGCACAGAATTATCCCACTTCTTAGCCCTAGCCTAAACTCTTCCTCAGAAGGTTCAGCTGGTAAATCCTTTGCACCCACTACTCCTACCACTTTTCTTAGCCACGCAGCAGCTTCATATCGTCTTATTGCTGCACATATAGGAATCAGCTTCTTGCTCAAACACAATGAAATTAAACTACTAAATTCTTGTAATAAATAAACAACTGCAGTTGATATATACTACTTTTTTTTATCAATTTTCTCAATGGATCAACGGAATTCATCATCTCAACCCACAATTCATTAGATTAACTTCACTTCCTATGAGAATGCAATTCTGAGTTCATTTTGAACTTGGTTGACGATGTCAAGGGTTGCATAAACCAATCATCACCACTCATCCCAGCAGAAGTTGACTAATAGAATATTACACCCAACAAATCTCTTCTTCAAGTTGATTTCTCAGTGTTCCAAAACAAAATGACTATAGCCCAAACCCTCTAGTAAAAATTTTGATTTCTCAGAGAAAAACGAAATTCAGTTAAAATCGCAGAATCACACCCAAATAATCCAAAACATACCGGCTTCCTCCGCTCTGCGAGCATCAAAATCAATATCGCAAGATCGATTCCCGTGCTGTTGCAGCACATCCTCCACGACGGACGCCACAGACAACGCGAATCCACCTTCCATTGCCGCTACTTTGAAAAATTCGAGCCAATAATCACTGAATCTTGAACCCAATCCTCCAGTACCACCAAATTTTCGTCAACAAAACTTTTTTCGTATATCTGCCCCTCCCCAAACTATTGCACCAAAAAATATCCTAGGGCTTGAAAATTCATCGCAGCGAGCACCCAAAGCATAAAGAATTGCCAACTTTATCCTCACTCCACAACGGCCAGTGAGGAATCGAACTTGTCTATGCCCTTTTTCTCGCAAACAAGCCGGAAAAAAGCTTCTCCACCGCTTTATACTGTTACAAAGAGACTACTGAGTGTAATGTGTAATGTGTATACAACTTTTTTGAATATATCCTTGCCTGAAGCCACCTTAGTCCGAGCCTGGCTCCAAGCCTGCAGGCTTGGGACCCAACGGTTGGGATGGAAGAGGCCGTCCTTTTTCGTATTTTTCACTATCAATCTTAAATTTTGCTACTAAACAAAGGAAAATATTTAACCACCATAAAAAAGGAAATATTTACTGTATTATTTAATGAAAAGATAGGGAAAAAATTTTATGACTATTTGAGTGTGAATCCATCAAATTCAAACACAGCATTACTGATATTTCCTTTAGAGTAGTTTTGACTTTTGACCTTTTGACCCCAAAAATATTGGGAAAATGAAATTCTATATTTATATTTGATCAGAAATAGACAAATTGTTATGAGAAATTGAGAAATGTATTTTCAAGTTGCTTTGTGTTGTTTTTTGAAGAATAAATGTATGAGAAAAAATTAGATTTTATGAGTCTATAATGTTAACTTTAAATAGGATTAATGGATTGATTATTATTAAATTGAATTATATATATATGAGAAAAATAAAAGGTTGAATAT
>MAYD01364200.1:0-10933 GCA_001909325.1 Ruellia speciosa
ATTAATTAATTTATAAAATAATTATTTTAATAAATATATAATTTAATATATTTAATTTATTTATTTCATATTTTTTGAATTTTTTTAATTTTTTTTAAATAGGGCGACGAAAAGGGCGACCAAAATTTTTTCGTCGCCCTTTTTTATTTAATTTTTTTTAAGAAAAATAAAAAGGGCGACGGAAAGCATTTCCGTCGCCCTTTTTTATTTTTCAAAAAAGGGCGACCGAAAAGTTTTCCGTCGCCCTTTTGGATTTTTTTTGTAGTGAATTGGTTTCCTACTGTCCGATCATGTGAGTGAATCGATGGGTTATTTCCGTCGCCCTTTTTAATTTTTCAAAAAAGGGCGACCGAAAAGTTTTCCGGCGCCCTTTTGGATTTTTCTTGTAGTGAATTGGTTTCCTACTGTCCGATCATGTGAGTGAATCGATGGGCTGATTCATGTGGCTTAGATTTATTAGAGTTAAAAATGGTATTTAATGTGACAGGAGTGGAATGTAAATCAGATCGGTGTTTAACTTTAATGATGAATTGTTTAATTTAAAAAATGTATGGTTAAATTTACCAAAAATAGTATGAAAGAAAGACCACAATACAGCGAAAAAAGCATGAAACTCATAACTGATTTGAGTGAAAACCAAGGATATCAATTGGCGACAGTGAAATGCGGATGACTCCAAAACAAAGAGTGATTCTAAACTGTCCGACAATCACCAGTACCTAATGTTGATGAACCCAAATAGTCAGTGGTGGTGTGCAAGAACATGATCCAACGTTGTATCTATGGATGGGTTTGGATGCCCTCGACGTCAATCATCTCCAGGAGGACGCATGTGCACAAAATTGGGATACGATGAGATGAGGTCACTTATAATCAATAAACATTAGAACCTTGCAACTACGGAAAGACTCATTGTAACAAGGCAAATTATCACTCCACCCCAACCCTCCAAAGGTTTTAAAATGATGCAAACCCAAGAAAAATGGAAACTCAACTTGCACGAATAAGGCTTGGGCTTCTACCATAACCACAATCATGAAGCCCCCACCTTGGATTGCCCGGAGTGCAACAAAGGGAAACCGAACAGAGTGTGGATAATGGAGGTGACGCCAAAAGCAAGTCATACATTCATGGTACGTCCATTGACACAAGTCACACTCAAACAATTCCTCCATACATTGCATATGTGTCTTCACATATATAACATACGTCAATACCTAATTGCCATTGTGTGGCTCAATTTACAGCCATACATTATTACTTTCTTAACATAAGCAAATTAAAATTAGTATCAAGACTTGGCGCAATTGCCAAGTTTTGTCAACCAGACCCCATCAGAAGCAATATCCTTGTCGTCTTGGTTTCTGTGCCATGTCCATTCAACATGTGTCGCATTCACAACCCGCAATCGCCCATGTCCAAAACTTGCCTCCCTAAATGCTGATATATTTGGCTTTGGATCCTTATACCTGCTTATTATTATGTCATATAAATTTTATGACATGCTTAATAGTATAATCTCCCATGTATAAGAAATCGAGTATCCTGCTAGCTCACAAAAAGCTAGAACCATGTTAGCTTTCACTTTATTGTATTTACAAATAATTTTTTTATTGCACACTTTGTATAAATAATGAAAGTCCTTTAGCGATATTGCTCTTTGTTTTTCACACAACAACAACAAATCCTTTGGGTCAATTCCACAAAAGCAAGATCTTGATGGAACACTGTGATTTGAGCTTACATGGTACTAGGTTTTTCAAAGCTAGCATGCAATCTGCTTCCTAAGAAATCAAATTAAAATTTTTATTGTATTCTATTCCGATGAACTGTAAACAATTATATATACATATATAAATATACCTTTTGGCAAGGCCTTCCCTGTTGCCTCCATCCCCGATTGTAATATATACCGGACCACAATCATCGGCTTTATCCTTGTACACTTTCACCTAATATTAATAACTGTTAGGGCAACAATCTAGAAACTATTTTTGGATTTAAATAATGTAATGTTATATAATATATATATTCCATCCGTTTTGATTTAGGTGTTCACTTTAATTAAAAGGATCCATGTATACCTAATTCAGAATGGAGGGAATAATTAATTCGATGACATGACTTACAAATCGCTCATAGGCATGGACATGGCCGGCAAAAATTGCATCGACGCGAGCATTATAGAGCAAATCCTCCATGGCTTTCTTCATGTCGGTAGATTCATCTTCTCCTTGATGAGACTCATTAGGATTGTACCATGGCGCGTGTACAAGAGCAATTAGCCATGGGTTTTTTTTACGATCAACTTTACTCAAATCTGCCTGAAGCCAACGGTATTGATCTGAATTTGGCCCAAAGTCTGCGTACGAGCCCAACATGAGGACGTGAACGCCAGACACTTGAAAGGAGTAGTATAGGTTGGAAGATGAACCGCTCTCCGCGTGAGGCATTGCCCATCTTGCGTTGTAGGCAGTAAACGGCTCTCCATGAACGATGGGTAGTTTCTCGATTTCATGGTTGCCGTGTGTCACCATCCAAGGGCGCGCGCTCGCAAGCGGTTGCACTAAATTCCCGAAAGTATCCCATAGTGGCTGGTTAAAGTCAGCGTAGGACAAATCTCCTGGAAATAATAATACGTCATAATCCGTTGCTGCAATGTTTTTTAGGGTTGAGTTTGTCCACTCGGTCTGCCCAAGGTCACCTGTAATATAATATATTAAATTAGCAGCGATGTAGAATACAATACTTTGGTTCATCCGTTCATATATATACATACTTAATACTTTTTCGAAAATAAAGAGAATTCAAGTGAAATCATCATCAAATTTGATTCCCATTTCCCAGCCGGGCATAAGTACATAACGCCATAACCGTAGGGCGGATTACCTATGACTACAAAGTGGATGGGATACTGATCCGGTGGAGTCTTGAAGCTGAAGACGCGAGCACTTGGATTGGTGCCACACCGATAGTAATAGACCGTGTTGGGCTTCAATGGCCCGATAACGGCATCGTGTATTTTCCCGGATTTATACTTTAAGTAGTCGTAGGAATTGATGGTAGCATTTGCAGATAAGGCATTGTTAGTTAATTGAGGAGATGTGTCATAGTAGACAACAGCTGGAGTTGGATCCGCGGTAATCCATGATATTCTCTTATTGTTGGCACCACTTAAAGATATACGGACCTGCAGAGTCAGTCAGGTAAAGGAACTAATTACACACACATAGGAATAATTAATATAATATAGGATCGGAGAATTATATCTATATGTAATGAAAATGTACGTGTGTATTGAGTAATGATACACCTGCTGGGGAGAAGTGGGTTCAATGCCATCCAGTAGCTTAGATAGTGAGGTCTCGAGAGACTTCCGCGGCGGTGGCCGGCGATATTCTTCGGTAGCGGAGACAGTGGCAAAAAGTGCCAAAACTAACAGGGATATGAGATTGAGAGCCATGGAACGATGTAAGGGTGGAGACTGCACGAGACCATAGGTCAGGAGGAATCTCGTACTTACATATTTATAGGATTTTACTATTCGCAGCCTCTTATTACTAGGTGTAGCCCCTCAAATGACTGCTTTCTACTTTTCTTCATCTTTCTTTATATTTATATAGTTTCATTTCATTTTCATTAATTATTATAAATCTCTACTTTTTTTTCTTTCTAAATTTTTCAAGGAATTTTTAGGAAATCATGGCGGAGTAAAGGCCCGAACACAAGAAGAGCATTCAAGCACTTACGGTACAAAAAAGAGTCGAAAAAGGGGTCGAAAATACCCCGGAAGAGAAATCGCCCCCAGGGTGGCCCCGCTGGCCATTTCAGCAGTGGCCGCGCGGCCACCGATCGCGTTTCGCCCTGGTCATCTCAGCGAGGGTTGAGACGCGATCAGGCGCTGTCTATGCCCTCGTCGAGACGAGGACGTTGATCGCTTCGCCATGGGCGAGGCAGTGCCAAGGGCCGTCGTGTCATGGGCGAGGCTGCCTCCACTTGGCAAGGCGGCCCTTAGGGTCGTCCAGCCTGGACACCCCTTTTTACCCTTTTTTTCTTTCTTTTTTTTTTTTTTTTTTTTATATTTTTAGATGTTTATTACTCTTTTTTCATAGATAGTATGTTGTATAATGATCAAATATATCCATTTTAATGAAATGCGAATTATTACCTCCCATGAAAGTAGTGAGTAAATGTCACTTCTTTTAGGAATGATTTACATTGAAATAGTAGGTATGAAATGATGTTGGGGTTGATATTAGAAATTTAGAATTCAAACTGTCTTATTTGTAATTGTTATTATTTATTCTAGGAGCTGGAGAGGAGGTCTACAAGCGGGTTAGGGGCACATCACGATTGGGAGCGTGGCATAACTGGATTTGTGCGGAGGGAGAGGGAGGAGGAGAGGCAGCGGCAGCGGCAACGTGCTGCACAGGCACAGGGACAACAGGTGGGAGAAGAGGGGCAAGAGGCGGTACAAGAGACAGAGCAGGTGGGAGAGGCAGCTGACGCGGGGGATCATCCCATGGCATAGCAGACTGATTTTAGGGGAGGGGCGGTGGAGTACTCTGATGACTCCACCGAGGAGGGAGCTGTCACGAGATATATTCGGGTGAGAAAGAGTAGAGGAGGCCGATTCGTGAGCACGGGATTGACATCAGATATATTACTTGCACATTTAGCAGTTGATATGCATTGAATTATTAATTTTATTAATTTTGTTAATATAGTTTGTATACAATATGATCAAGGACCAGCAAGTGGTCCAGGACACCAGGTGATGATAGTCGGTTGGTTGTTGGGCCATTGTCGGGTGGCCCTGCTGATGGTTCGGTGATCCCGAGCTTCATCGGGCACGTAGCGTCACGCATGTGGTAGGGCGAGACAAGGGACATACTAAAGTGCCAAAACAGGATGACCCCTTATCGCAGGTTGATGAAGGCGTACAAGGGCATGTTGGAGGAGTTGCAGGGGATGCTCGATGGGACCAGGTTAGCACACCTCCCAGTCACCATGTACAGCTACATCAATCATCCACTGGTGCGTACATTCGTGAAGCGGTGGAAGCCCGACACGAACACATTCCACCTTCCATTTGGCAAGATGATGATTATGCTCCACGATGTCTGGCACATTCTGCGTGTGCCGGTGGAGGGCCAGGTGGTCAGTGCCGACCTAAATTTCCTGGATCTACAGACCTGCATGAAGTTTATGGGGCTGAAACGGCAAGATCTAATTGGCCGGCATTAGTCTGATGGGGAGGGGGGGTTAGCTGATTCCGTCAAGCAGATATGTGTGCAGTATGGGATAGATCACACGCGGCACATCGGATGGCTCTGGCTTACGTTGCATACCACCTTGTTTGTCGACAAGAGTGGGAACCACATTTGACCGGCCTGTATGCACAAGCTGCGGGGACGGTGTGTAGGCTACAGAGGGGTATTCGTGGGGGTAGGCCACCCTAGCATATATGTATCGACAACTAGGAGTGGCGAGTAGAGGAGACTGTCAGGGTCTTACGGGGTGCCTGACACCGCTGTAGGTTTGGATTTACGAGTACTTTCTGGTGTTCCGACCCCATCGAGATGGGATGGTTATTGGGCCCGATGCCCCCAGGGCCTCTTCGTGGCCTGTCAGGGTGGAGGACAGATCAACGACGCTCCTCTAGTCATTGTGTGTGCAGTTGGACTGTATGACTGCGTCCTAGGTACATATTTCTCCGTATATTCACTTTAGTTACTCATCAACTTTACATTCCCGTGCACCTTAGGTGATCGTTGATGTGCATTGTTGTAGGTGACTTGGTTACTATATGGTGAGGACTCGATGAGTCACGTGAGGAGGACCCTACTAGCTGGCCATATACGGTACCGTGACGTAGTGGAGTCGTACACGCCTGACCGTGTTTTGCGCTAGCTCAATAATGTGCAGACCAACCCGGTTTCAATCATGATACCGGACGTTCATGTGCGACCTTGGGCTTCCAAGTCGTACAAGGTCGAGCACTCGGCTGTTGCAACCCTTGCTCGGCTCATTTTTCTAGGACAATTCCTGCTCGTGTTGTCCGCGCATTAGCGCGCCAGTGACGATCCTGCTGCGTGCGTCTCAGGCTACAAGGAGTGGTTTCGCCGCTATTCACATCCATGGCTTGTACCGCATGATGGGCCAACTGTCGACCCTACGCGTACGCGATCGAACAGCAAATACATAAGTGCACTAGTATTTGTCATTAACTTTACGCTTTACTGCGAAATGGAATGTTGTTAGTGCGTAGATTGCAATTGCTATTGTATTTTTTTTTTGCACGGGTGATATTCCGAGTTGGTACGGGATATGTTGCGCGCCCTAGGGATCCAGGACCCAAATATGGCTAGGCGGTTCAGGCCCCAATTTGACGATTTGGAGCATGACTGGCTTGAAGCTAGATGATTTGTATTTCTCCACTTCCTATTTTGTACTGCAGGGACCGTGAATATTTTATTTTTAATTCAAATATGATGCATTCAATTTTTTTTATTCAAATATGATGCATTTTAATTTTTTCTGACGCGGACTGTTTGATCCCGTGTATTCAACTTATCTCATCTATTGTCCACGAACATAAAGTGTTGTTAATAGTGAATTAATAAGCCATTGTGCAGGTAACCACCATTATCAATCTATTCTTATGGTAGATATTAAAACCATGTGCGTTCACTGTTGGAGCTTCCTTGAGAAATCCAACACATTATGAATTCAAGATACTTGAGATTATTTGTGATGCTATGGTACACAAACATGCCGTCAGATTTCTTCATAGCGCCGCTACACTATAAGTGTATCCCACAAAGCTCGCCGAGCACTGTATTGCATGACCCAGCCATCCACACTACTTTGGTGGTATATGAACCACCAAGGATGAATACGTGGAGTGGGGAAATTACTGCACAAGTCTAACTGAATAAAATACCGAAAGTCATCCCCTAGGTGACCAATGACGATCTCCGAAGCCGGTCCAGTGGAATCTTCTGTTGCTTGCATTGGCAGCACAGTGAAGCAGTAAAAGTCTGCGTTTCTACCATTCCATACCCGAACAAAAAAACGACAGCATTGCACATTGTGGTCAGTGGGAACATGTAATCTACTATCGACATCTAGTTCCTATGCTCGGTCGGTGCCTCCTTGAAGTACCAAATGCGCTCAAGGGCAGCATCTATCCCGTCATAGTATAAAGGCGCGTAAAGGTGCCGGTTCGTGTGTAGTTCATTTGTAAGGTTTGTTCGAGCCCACCACCATTGTTCTTCGTCTCCATTCACATAGTGCGCAATCACCCGGAAGCCACAGTTGCCGTCAGCACGCACATCAACACAATCGGTAATGTAAGATCGAATAACTCCTGGGATCCTGTCAAAATGGGGGAACTGCGTAGCATCAGCCGCCTTACTCTCATCTCCACCTGTAATTCCAAGCCACGGTTCATAGAATAGAATACCTTAACAACAATTGATTTATTAAGACATACTGATGGTGCTTGGATTCTTGGCGGACGATGATCTTCACCTTAGACCAGTTAACGTGGTTGTGGAGCTACCCCGACCCTCATCCCTATACTCCTATCAACTAGAATTGTGTTTCATTGAAGTACTCCCCTTCAGTCGACCTCTGACATTTGTGTTGACAGTCGGTTCCTCGTAGCTAGTGCTTTCAGGGTTCAATCTCACATGGATCATCCTGGCAAAATCGGCAGCAAAGGTGCAATCGATGGGTCAACTTGCGCAACGAGCGTATAAAGGAATATATGGTCCTACGATAGTCCCTCTGCCTCCACATTGGCATCTCCATTTCCTCCCTCATCATCACCGTACTCGAGCTTCGTCCAAAACCGGTGAACATGATCGATACTGATTGGGGTATCCACATCATATGCCTTCCGCAACTCACTCACACAAGGAAGTTGACGTGTATTCCTGATCACACAACCACAACGTTCGTCCATGTCTACTCCTAGAGACTGCATCCGATGCAACTCATCTACTAGCAAGTCCAAACTGTAGTGGGATATACGGCCACCAAGTAGTTCAACGGAAACATCATGTGCTTTGATTCTGTACGGCGGCGTGAATCTTCCAACGTATACCTAAAAACACATTGAATCATTTTAGATTGGCTATCACAAGTAAATTTATAGAAATAACACTTTATATAATCGTTCATGCACGTACCTAATCTCGGTGACCTGAGAGCCTATTTCCTTATCCACATTCGTCCACAATATATCAAACGACCCTGTGGACGAGTTCAGCCATTGCTTAAGTTGGTTATATGCACTCTTAACTCTTCACGTTGTAGTGTTGCCAAAATATAGCACACGGTTTGTTTGTCTCAGGATCGGCCTCTGACCGACTTCGAATGTGCCATAAACACATGCGTCACTACGTTTGTCTCAGGGTCCGCCTCTGACCAGTGCAAGTAATGATTCTCCTTTGCCAAGTGGAAGAACTGCCCCACCACATTTCTTCCCTCAAGCTATCTCTTTCGCAACTGATCTCTATAATTATGAACGTGTCTCCTCATGGGGTTGTCCTCTAGGACTTGCTCCTGCAGTGCTGCCAAAATAGCAGACGGCTTTGCTTGAGCCAATGTCATGTCTCGTACAATCTTCTTCGAACCTGCGCTGAGGCCGCTCATTTGACGATATCCCTTTAAATACACAGCCAACTCATGGTTATGCGTCCTCGAACTCGAACCCTCCTCCGCAACACGAATCCCCCAAGTACATCCATCTTTCCTGAGTTGGACATATAATTTGAAAGGACATTGGCAGGTTTTCGTTTTCCTCTTAGATCGCAACGATGCTTCTGGATCCCTCGACGCCCCCTGTACTTTAGCCCCGTGCGCAGTTCAGTAGCTTTTTTTTCCCATTATTCTTTTATGAGGTAATTACCAACTCGAAACCAAAGCTAATGACCATTGCTTTCGCCCAATGTATCGCATCTGAATCATTCTCAAACTTTTCTGGTGTCACGAAATATTCGCCATAATCATTGCCATCACCACCAAACTCTTCTAGTGGCATCTATAACATTGTAACACATTGTATTATTTATCCGAACATATTAAATGCATCAACATTCATGAGAAAAAAAATGAAAAAACCAAAAAAAGAGAGAAATAGGCCCGATGACTGCCCAAACCCAGGAACGGGCACCATTAGCGGCTGCTCGGCACTAGCAAGGCACACTTGGCGCCCCAGCCATGGCTGCTCGGTCGGCGATCGCGTTTTTGCCATCCGGCTGCCCGATGGGGTTTCATGAAATTTTTACCTCATCGACGGAGTTTTCTCCAATATGAGACAATTTGCACCAGTCGTGATTGATATCATATTACAATATGAAGTATTAAGAGGTGAGTGGAAGAGACCTAGAGAGAACAACAATAAGGGTGTTTAAAATATGTTGAGGGGCAAAACGGTCATTCGTGAGAGCTGTACCATGTAAAAATGAGCTGCATTTAGTAATGTAGTATTTATATAGTATGATTGTCCTGCTGCCCCTGCCCCTAATTAAAATTGCCAGATTTTTGGTTTGAATTATGCCACAGGGAAAGTAAATGCATTTACACCTTTTAAGAATTCAAGAGTATATTTTCACATTTTTTTTATATGCCCCTTATTTAATGTAATCTACGTATATAAACGCCGCCGGTCCGAAATCAATTTTGACCGATAAATTTCATTTCAATTTATTTTGATTATTTTAACTGTTGACACTTGAAAATGTAAATGGAAGAATTCGAACCCATAACCTCTGAATAACCGACCCCATTTTCTAACCAATGATACTAAACCATCATTTTTTTTCTCCATTCTTCATAGATATTGGTACAGTGACATTATAAAATAACAATTAACAATTGAATTTTGATTCAATTCTATTTCGAGTATTAAAAATGCAAGCAATGGGATTCGAATCTGAATTCTCTAGGCAATTATTAGCCCAACAATTAACCATTGAATAATTTCCAAAAGTTGGTTTGATCTAGACCACCAATTTTGATT
This sequence comes from Ruellia speciosa, assembly GCA_001909325.1. Classification (NCBI taxonomy): domain Eukaryota; kingdom Viridiplantae; phylum Streptophyta; class Magnoliopsida; order Lamiales; family Acanthaceae; genus Ruellia; species Ruellia speciosa. The sequence goes on from MAYD01364200.1 coordinate 10,034, forward strand.
CGACATTTGGCGTATTCAGGCACAAGTCAAGCTTATCAGGCCTGCCGGAACTTGAAATTTACACCCCCCCTGCGAGGGCGTGTGCACACATGGTGGCTCTTTCCCTTCTAGATTTTTTTAACTCCCTCTACAAGTGGTTCCACTAATAAAGTAGACCAAATTCCACTCTTTATCCAATGTGGTTTGACACTTTTTAAGTTGCAGTTAGTATTATTTAATGAGATTCACTTTCTGCTTATTAAATACTATTTTTTTCTTTATGTAATTTAATGAGAACTCTCTCTCATCTATTACATTATATATATGTGTGTGTGTTTGTGTGAAACATATTTCTCATTCACATCACAATTAAAAAATCCAATATTGTTTTCTTTTTCTCTCTAAATATTGGTATGTGGACTTTATAAGCTTCAACATGAATTATCATATTAATATTATTTGTTCTACTTGGTTACATATTTCTTTAACGTTATTAAATACGTTTGTCCATACTACAAATTAACTATGTACCAAGAAAATAAATGAATCGTAAATTTTAAAATATAAGCAAATAAACAAATCACAAATTTTATAAATGAATTTATTTTTTTCTTTTTTGATGTTTTGTTATTACCATTCGATTTTTTACGCACTACACCATTTATTTATTTTTTCAAATTATTTTATTAAAATATATTTACATAAAATGATTAAATTTTTAAAAAAAATCAATATTTATATAAACTCGTGCATCGCACAGGCAAATTTTAGTTATAATGTTTGAATAGTTATATTTAACAGGGATAAAATTGGAAAATATATCTTATTTATTGTGAATTTGCCTAGATAACATCTATTTTTAAATACTTTTTTTTTATCCCTAACTAGGGTTTTCCTAATAAGTGCCTTGAATTATAAGTC
>MAYD01364249.1:0-18349 GCA_001909325.1 Ruellia speciosa
AAGATTTTTTAATTTCCATCATTTTCCTTTCTTTTCTTTTATATTTTCCATTCCCTTATAAATTCCAAGGACCAAACATAGCCTAACATTTTAACTTTCCAAAGGACAAGCTATTTCATGACCTTGGAGGATGTCCAGTACATGTATTTATTCTTTGTATGTAAAATCTATATGATTTTTGTCAATCAGAATGTTGATACACCTGGCGGAAAAACATTTCATTTGCTGCTCATCTTTGATTTCCCTTGTTTGTTTGAGCTGCTGCAGATACAAAAATGCTTTAGGAGGTGCATGGGTGGTTATTATTCTGTTCATATGCTACGTATTAACGGAAGTTCTACGAGTCTCATGTTCTGCATGGATAAGTTATTGGACAGATCAAAGCAGTTCACATCAGCATGGACCAATATTCTACAATTTGATCTTTTTGATCCTTTCACTTGGACAAGTAAGCTTTGTTTAAAGTGACTCAGTTTTTATTTATATCAACATTTAGCTTCTCCTTGAGAATGATCTCCTGTTCTTTGCTCTTGTGTTTCCTGTTGACTTGTTCTTGAAGTCATGAGTAACTGATGCATCAAGAAACTTAAGATCTTTTCGAATTTCAGGTTTTAGTGACATTAGCAAATTCATTTTGGTTGATCATCTCAAGCATTCATGCTGCCAGAAGGTTGCACAATGCAATGCTAAATTCTATCCTTAGAGCTCGAATGATCTTCTTTCACACGAATCCACTTGGACGAATTATCAATAGATTTGCTAAAGATCTTGGGGATATTGATCGAAATGTTGCTCCTTATGCAAACATGTTTCTGAATCAAGTGTCACAGCTTATTTCGACATTTGCCTTGATTGGAATAGTGAGCATAATTTCACTATGGGCCATTACTCCTCTTCTTGCCTTGTTTTGTTGTGCCTACCTGTATTACCAGGTATGCAAAATACCATCTTTTTCCCTAATGTATAAATTTTAAGAGCAGACTGATGGTTGATTTTTATTTATTAGTTCCAAATCATCATATTTTTAACTATTAACCTATTTTCTTGATGCTGAGTATGTCTATTAGGCAATGTCTGAAAATTTGCTTAATTAAAATTCTGAATTTAGAATTTGCCAGCTAATAATGCTAAATTTATACTGAAGAGTAGTTCATTGTATTATACAGTATGGGAATCAGATGACCAAACAATGTATCTACTTGTATCTATAGCATAATATAGCGTACTGATATTTTGAGTATCTTGTATGGGTAGCTCATGCATTTAATTTGTTGTTTTTGTTCGTTTTTTGGTTTGTAGTTCATGATTGATTAGTTCATGCCACTTGCAGAGTACAGCTCGTGAAGTGAAGCGCTTGGATTCCATTACTAGGTCTCCCTTGTATGCACAGTTTGGAGAAGCACTAAATGGTCTATCGACTATAAGGGCCTATAAAGCATATGATCGAATGACTCAGATCAATGGGAAGTTCATGGATAACAATGTTAGATTCACTCTCATCACCATAAGTGGAAACCGTTGGCTTGCAATTCGTTTAGAGACATTGGGAGGCCTTATAATTTGGTTTACTGCTACCTTTGCTGTGTTGCAAAATGGAAAGGCAGAAGATCAAAAAGCCTTTGTCTCTGTGATGGGTCTACTCCTCAGTTACACATTAAATATTACAAGCCTATTGACTGGGGTGCTAAGACTTGGTAGTCAGTCTGAAAATAGTTTTAATGCTATAGAGCGGGTCGGCACATATATAGACTTGCCTTCTGAAAGTCCAGACATCATTGAGGACAATCGTCCACCCCCTGGGTGGCCTTCAAATGGATCTATTCAATTTGATGGTGTTGTTCTGAGATACCGGCCAGAACTTCCTCCTGTTCTGCATGGAATATCCTTTAACATTCCTCCAATGAACAAGGTTGGGATTGTTGGAAGGACAGGGGCCGGAAAATCAAGCATGCTTGCTGCTTTGTTCCGACTGGTTGAGCTGGAAAGTGGAAAGATATTTATTGATGATTGTGATGTTTCGAAGTATGGACTAAAGGACCTTAGAAAGGTTCTTGGCATCATACCACAATCACCTGTTCTTTTCTCAGGTTTGCATTAAACTTGTTAGTTTCTCTCTGAACTCTTTTCCATGTCAGCAGCAGCAGCAGCAGCAGCGTTTACTTTCCAAGTTGCAATGGATGCAATCAGCTGTCTTTTACGTGATTCTTTTCCTCGTTCGCCTTCTTCATTCACCTGATCATAATTGTTCTATTTTGACTAGGATCTGTAAGGTTTAACCTTGATCCGTTCAATGAACACAATGATGCTGACCTGTGGGAAGTTCTCGAAAGGGCACATTTAAAAGATGCCATCAGGAGGAATTCTTTGGGTCTGGATGCAGAGGTATACCCTATATTTAACTTTTTAACCCAGCTCGGATGCTGGGAACTGGAAGTTGTTTAATTTCTCTTGTCATGTATAATGTTAATAATTATACTACTTTCATGCCCGCAGCATGCCATACATGTCTTTTAGATTTAAGTTCTAATCATTGCTGCCCTGCTCTGTACCAAGGTCTCAGAGTCGGGGGAAAATTTCAGTGTTGGACAGCGGCAGTTACTAAGTCTTTCTCGAGCATTGCTGTGCAGATCAAAAATCTTTGTTCTTGATGAAGCAACAGCTGCAGTTGATGTGAGGACGGATGCTCTGATTCAAAAAACAATTCGGGAAGAATTCAAATCGTGCACAATGTTAATTGTTGCCCATCGATTGAACACTATTGTGGACTGCGATCTTATCCTTGTACTTGATGGTGGTCATGTATGTGACTGTTGTTTTTCATTTGTTGTTTCACGCGCGCGCGCACACACACGTACATAGTAGTCATACATTATCGATTTCCCTTGTGAAGCTGCAAGCGTTATGCAATGGTCGATTCCCCATTTTCTCAGGTTGTGGAATTTGATTCCCCTGAAATATTGGTGCAAAATGAAGAAAGTGCATTTTCAAGGATGGTTGAGAGCACAGGAGCTGCAAATGCCGATTATCTTAGAACCCTAGTGCTTAGAGGAGACAGAGAAAGGGATCGCAGCAGATTATTAGAAAAAAGAGACCGTTTAGCAGACCAAGGCGCAGTCCCCCGGCCCCGTGGCCTGGCTTTATCCTTGAATGATCTTTTGGCACTAGAAATAAGAAGAGAAGATGGTGATGGTAATGGTAACATCCTTACGAGGACAAGGGATGCTGTTGTGACTCTCCTGGAAGTCCTGGAAGGGAAGCACGACACAGAGATTGGAGAAAACCTTGATTGGTACCATGTTTCTGCAGGCAGGTGGTGGTCTACATTGCACCGAGTCATGGAAGGTGAGTCGTCTTTCTTGAGATTAATAAAAGCTCTCTTTTGAGTCTTTGAGGAATTGTTGTCTGTTGATGTGAGAGTATTGTTGACACACTTTTTTTATTCCAGGGCTGGCTGCCATGAATAGACTTGGTCCAAGCAGGTTTCAGCAGTTGGATAATTTTGATGATGATCATGACTGGGGGCAAGACATATGTGGTCCAAGTGACTTAACATCAATATGACATTATGGTATGGTGGTGTAGATTTTGAATTGACAAGAGACAGCCAGACAGGTAAATGCAGACGAAAGAAGAAAGTGATTATATAATCCTGGCGGCCGACAGGAACCAGGATCATTCTTGACGACTACAGAATAGACTGGCTACATAGTACATTGTACATACATATTATCATTATTATTTATTGGTCACTTGTCCGTAAAGTCGTTTTCAGACATTGGGACCAAAGCTCGTTGCTTTACCGGAAAAGACATTGCATACTAACATTACAACATACATAAAATAGTGCCTAGCCGTTTTTTTTAATCTTTTCTGTTTCAAATTTCCAATTTTTATTTATTTACTATTTGGAATTGTGCGAGGGACTCATATGTGTCGTAGAATTACAATAATATCCTTTTAATTCAATTAGTAACTGTAAAATTTAAACTCATAATCTTTAAATTATTACTCCTATGAATGAATAACAAATCAAACAACAAATTATTACCCCTATGAATGAATAACAAGTCAAACAGCTGAAGCTCGGCTTGATGCTCAACCCAAAGTGGGTCTTTTGCGATGTTAAACATTGATCCTCTCATGGGTGCATCTCATCATATCATCCCCATCTGAAAGGTCCATAAGTATTTACATCAAATTTTTTACGCCAAAAGTCAATCAATATGTCCCTAATCGACATCAATATAGGTAATTACTAATCCCGATTCAATTTTATTAGGGTTTAGGGTTACTGTTTATAATTAATTGCAACTAATACAAAGCGAATAAAATCTGTAACATTGGAATGCATTTTATTATTTATCCAAACATAATAAATGCATAAACGTTCACGAAAAATAAAAAATAAAAAAACCTATGGTGCGTCGGAGCTTAGGGCCGGACGGCTCCACCAGCCACTCAGTCATGGCTTGGAATGCATGGTGCCTGGCATCATGGCCGGACGTCATGTAGCCCCCCTTCAGCCGTAGCCGAGACGCATGAGAATTGCGCCTTGGTCATGGCACGGGCGGTCACCACCTCCTGGGTGGGAATCGGTAAGGGCAAAACAGTAATTCAAGTTCTTAAAATGATGTACACGGTTATTCTATATTGTATTTCCAAACTTTTTTTGTACACAAATTTAAAAATAATAATAAACACACGAGTTACAAAATTAAAAAAGATGGATAGAAAGTAATATAGTCCTAAAATAATTATATTTTGGTTAGTAAAAATAGGAGGGTGTATTTATTTATTTATGTATAGTACATATAAGTATGATGAAGAGCGAAGAGGGATGCTAAAGAAAGTCAAAGGATAGTAGAGTAGGAAGCTTTAAATAAAATATTTTGGAATACCCATTTGTAACGACATTGATTTGTCATTTGAGGGAAAGCGGTTTTAATTTTTAAAAAATGAAATTATAAAGAGTTGGTGGTTGGTAGACAAGTAGCAGTGTAGGACCAGGAATCCAGGATTCACGTCAAAGCTGACCTGCCTCCTGGGTCCCACGCGGTCCCTTGACCCTGGATAGATTCTGAAAGGTACAAGACTCACGACAGACCAGAGTCCCGCCCTCCGCAAATCACATCCAACGCCATTTTCCTCCTTTCTTCAAAAGAAAATTTCTCAATCAAATCCAAATCAATTCAACTCTTCTTCTTCAATTGCCCCACTGCAATGGCCATTGGTGAAATTGAGCCCTCTCAGTCCCACTCTCCGTCTGAAGAAAATGAGATCCCCACGGGTTCGGGCTTGGGTATACGAGGTCGCAAGTACACCCCCGTCTCCGACGACGATCCATCAGTTCTCCAGATGTCTACAATCGATCCTCTCGCCCCTGCAAACGCATCATCTTCTTCTTCTTCTTCTTCTTCTTCGGAGTCATCCAAAACTTCCAACCATGTCACTGTCACTGTCAGGTATCTTATTTTTGTTCTTCATTCTATTTTGAATATTCATACAATGATCATAGTAAATTTGCAATGATGAATGTCCACATATCTAGCAATTAGCAATATTGAATGCTAGGTGTAATTCATTCTTCTTTTTTATAGAGCCTTTGTTGATCGGCAACAGCCATCACATTGCGGTGTCATTTTCACACACACACACACACACATATATATTCTTACCTGAACCCATTTTCTACGGAGTATTTGTAGAAAAGTTAAAGATGGCATGCTGCCAAATATGGCTTCTCGAGGAAGGGATGGGTCACCACATGATCGTGGAGGTGTTAACTCGTTTCAGAATGAATCTAAGTTGGAATTATTTGGTTTTGATTCGCTTGTTAATATTTTGGGACTTAAAAGGTATGCCTGCCGCCTGCTATATAATTTGCACATTACTTTATTTATTTACTAATCTGGCGTCAGTTATCAAACTGTGGGTGTTCATGTCCCAGCATGACAGGCGATCCAATTCAAGGACCACCCAGCCCCACTGATGGACGTGATGGTGATGGACCAACCAATGTGAGGCGTCCCAAGGTACCTATCTATCTATCTGGGACATGGACATACATGCCCGCATTGCAGCTTTTCTAGTATTGTGCGTGTCTATTTTAAGAACAAAATGGGAATGCATGCATGTTTCTAAAATCCATTATCAATTTCCACTGAAGCAAATCATTCAATAATCAACTTGCAGGCAAACAATGTTAAGTTGGGGACACTGATGGGGGTGTTCGTCCCTTGTTTGCAAAATATTCTGGGAATTATCTTTTACATCAGATTTTCATGGTAAGTTGCATAGAAACTTGTTTCCTTTGGTTAATTTGGTAGTAGCTACTCTAGATTTTGAATATTTAATGCATAAACATCTTTGAAATTCTTAACTAAGAATAGGACTACTCTCTCCTAGTATTCTTGAATTATTTTTTTAGTGCCAATCTGTTTGTTTGGTTCTAACTGTTGTCTATACTTTTTTCCACCATCTAATGATCATTCATTACTTTCTAATCTATCATGTATAAGTTTAGGATTGTAAGCATGGCAGGGATTGGTCAGTCTTTGCTGCTGGTTGCTCTCTGTGGTGCTTGTACCTTCCTTACAACTATATCCCTGAGTGCAATTGCTACTAATGGTGCAATGAAGGTACAACCTCACCTATTACTATATAAATATCGGAAATGATTTTCCTACATTTGTATGTAATTTTGATGCACTTCTTAAAATTAGCAAATCAGTTACTTCTGAGACTCGTTCTTGATGAATCACTTTTTTCTTATCCAGGGTGGGGGGCCTTATTATCTCATTGGCCGGGCCTTGGGTCCAGAGGTTGGAGTGAGCATCGGTTTATGCTTTTTCCTTGGAAATGCTGTTGCTGGTGCTCTGTGAGTGTACAGTAGGATGCTAGTTTTCTTTTCTTTCTTTCCTTTTTATAATTTTATGTTTCACTTGATACAGCTATGTTTTGGGAGCCGTGGAAACCTTCTTAAATGCTTTACCACAGGCAGGAATTTTTAGAGGTAAATGCTGGGGAAAATTGACCCTAAGTTGACTTGTGAATACTGTATTAGAGATGTTTTTTGTGCACAAAATGCTGCCTCTCGGTCGGAGAAAGGGATGATCATGGAAGAGGCAATTCTCTAGTTAGTAAATGGTTTCACAGTTAATCTCATTCGCGCAGATGCAGAGACTTTTGTAGTGATGAATGGTACGGATGTTCTGCGACCTATCACCAGCCCTAGTGTACATGACTTGCAACTTTATGGGGTTATTGTGACAATAATCCTATGTTTCATTGTATTTGGTGGAGTGAAAATGATCAACCGAGTAGCACCAGCCTTTCTTATACCTGTTCTGTTCTCATTGTTTTGCATATATATTGGCATATTTTTGGCAAAGAAGGATTATCCAGCAGGTTAGTATCTTGCTGATATCAACGTAAATATGGCATGTGTTGTATCTTGCAAGGTCTCTTTCCGGTTAAGGCTTTAAAAATAATTTCCAAGGCTAGTTTTCATGGTTGGAAGTTTTTATGAACTTTAACATATGTATTACATGCATGGTGCAGATGGGATCACAGGCTTGAGTTTGAAATCTTTCAAAGACAATTGGCATCCACAATATCAAACAACTAACAATGCTGGAATCCCTGATCCTGATGGAAAAGTTCATTGGAGTTTCAAGTGAGACACCCCTATACACCTCATTTTTTCCACTTATTCTGGTCCTGTTATCATCAAGGATTGTTTTTTCTCCCATCAATAACTTATTGCTATCATCTTAATACATTCTACTAGTTTGATAAGCGTGACAATTGCGTTTTCTCCCAGTGTGTGTCTGGAGCATTCTCATTCCCATCAAAATAACTAATTTTATAGGACAACTGTAAGATCGCGATGCTCCATGCAGGCGAATGATGGACTGTTATGAGAATATTTAAGAAAAGGGGGTAGCAGAAATGCTTAGATAATATGATGAATGATGTTAGGCTGTATTAATGGTTGAGTTCCTCCTGCAGAATGTGTGATAGAGAGAATAAATTCCTCACAGATTGTGTTCAGTTTGTGAAGACGGCTGAGAAACAGTTTCTAAATTAACTTGTTTCCATTATAGTTACCACCGAAAAAACCCAACCAGTACATAGTTCTTCAACTCTCTATTCTGACTGTTACCCTTTTCTTTTTTTTATTGCCAGCGCATTGGTTGGTCTCTTTTTCCCTGCTGTAACGGGGATTATGGCAGGCTCAAATCGGTCTTCCTCATTGAAGGACACTCAGCGTTCCATTCCTGCTGGAACTTTAGCTGCAACTTTGACAACAACGAGCTTGTATTTGGTTTCAGTGCTGGTTTTTGGAGCTTTTGCAACCAGGGACAAACTTTTGACGGATAGGTAATGCATATATGAAAACTCTATTAGTTATTTCTGGCTTCTTTGTTTGGTCCACACATTTACATTTACAGTTTTGTCACCCTCCTGTTAATAGGGTGCTCTAATCTAAACCAATATATTTTGATTGGGCTAAATGGAGCTGCTTTGCAGGTTAATAACAGCTACTGTTGCTTGGCCTATCCCTGTAATCACATATATCGGTATTATTCTGTCAACCTTAGGTGCAGCTCTACAAAGCCTTACTGGTGCGCCTCGTCTTATTGCAGCAATTGCAAATGATGACATCCTACCCATTCTTAAATACTTCAAAGTTTCTGAGGGGAGCGAGCCTCACATCGCCACCCTTTTCACAGCCTTCCTCTGTATAGCATGTGTTATTATCGGCAACTTGGACCTTATCACTCCAACAGTAACAATGTTTTACCTTCTCTGCTACTGTGGTGTCAACTTGTCGTGCTTTCTTTTGGATCTATTAGATGCTCCCAGCTGGCGTCCTCGGTGGAAATTCCACCATTGGAGCCTCTCCCTATTCGGGGCTTTAGTTTGCATAGTTATCATGTTTTTGATATCTTGGTTGTTCACGGTGGTATCCATAGCATTGGCAAGCTTGATATATTATTACGTGAGCATCAAAGGGAAAGCTGGGGACTGGGGCGATGGGATCAAGAGTGCTTACTTTCAACTTGCCCTGCGCAGTCTGCGATCTCTAGGCGGTAAGATTTCTGTGCTTTTTCTCCCTAGCTTCATATTTTTGTAAACATCAGAACCATGGGCACGGGTAATACTCCCTATTCATTTCGATGTGTATTGTTTTAGAATTTTTCTTGTTAATGCGACCTTTGTTCTCATTGTGCAGCAAACCAGGTACACCCCAAAAACTGGTATCCTATCCCCCTTATACTATGCCGGCCGTGGGGTAAATTGCCGGAGAACGTACCCTGTCATCCTAAACTGGCCGACTTTGCAAATTTTATGAAGAAGAAAGGCAGGGGGATGTCCTTATTTGTCTCTATCCTTGATGGTGATTATCATGAATGTGCTGAGGATGCAAAGGTTGCCTGCAAGGCTCTCAGTGCTTACATTGAATACAAAAAATGTGAAGGTGTAGCAGAGATAGTCGTTGCTTCTTCCATGTCAGATGGATTTCGTGGCATTGTCCAGACAATGGGGCTAGGCAATCTGAAGCCCAACATCGTTGTAATGAGGTACCCTGAAATATGGCGTCGACAAAATTTAACTGAAATACCGAGCACGTTCGTGGGGATAATAAATGACTGCATCGTTGCGAACAAGGCAGTTGTTGTTGTCAAGGGACTTGACGAATGGCCAAATGAGTACCAAAGGCAGTATGGAACCATTGATTTGTATTGGATTGTACGCGACGGTGGCCTCATGCTTCTCCTCTCTCAGCTCCTCCTCACGAAGGAGAGCTTTGAGTGCTGCAAGATTCAGGTTTTCTGCATTGCGGAGGAAGATTCCGATGCGGAGGAGCTCAAGGCGGATGTCAAGAAGTTCCTTTACGATCTGCGGATGCAAGCTGAGGTGAATGTCATATCAATGAGGTCGTGGGACGCCGACCAACAAGACAATTCAGTGGAAGCTTTCACCGGAGCAAAGGGGAGAATTGCGGATTACCTTGAATCAGTGAAGGAAAAGGCTGAAAGGGAAGGGACAAGTTTGATGGTTGATGGCAAACGCGACGTGGTGAACGAGCAGCAGGTGGAGAAATTCCTGTACACCACTTTGAAGCTGAATTCAACGATACTCAAGTACTCGCGCATGGCAGCTATGGTTCTGGTGAGTCTGCCCCCTCCGCCGCTGAACCATCCGGCTTACTTCTATATGGAGTACATGGATCTGTTGGTTGAGAATGTCCCCAGGCTGTTGATGGTCAGAGGTTACCGTAGAGATGTGGTCACTTTGTTTTCTTAGAGGCCCTTTCAGTTTTTTAGGGAAAGGAGGGAATTTTTGTTTATCCTCAATGATTTATGTTGTTAAGTTCATTTATTTATACATTAATTTATACCTTACAGACACTGTCATGCCCTTGTTTGGTAAGGGTTACAACCTAACAACTAATAAATTAGTGTTATACACATATCAGCTCAGCACAGCACTAGCTTGCTGTAGTAGAACTGCCCAAGAAGAGAAGTGACAGCTCGCCTCCTAGGGCTAGTAGAACTATCAGTTTAATGTCTGCTTACAGCAACCTATCTGATTAATCTCATACCCTCAGCTTTCCTTAACTGGAAAACCTCTCCTGAGCTGTTATTTAAGGAAAAGCCTTCATATAAAAACTTAAAAGAGTTTTTGGCTGTCTCTGTTTTGCTGATAACCTACACCCCTCAAAGAAAAAGCTCGATTACAGGCTCATAAATGTATATTTTTGAGGTATCCACAAGGTACCAAAGGATATATACTTATGAATCTTGAAACTAAGCACATATTTGTAACTAGAGATGTCTACTTCTATGAAACATGTCTTCCTACAAACAAAACTCTTGTCTCTACACAACCACTGACCCCTTCACCAAACTCCTTTCCGATCTCCCTGCCTAAGCTGCCCTGTGATATTGAAGAATCTGATACAGTGAGCCCAGAGGTGTCTCCAGCTCAGTCTGAACCTTCAAATTCAGAAAGCAGTACAGGCACATCCTCTGGTCCAGCATGTTTCAGTCCTTCCCCTATTAGAGGTATGTCATCCCTTCAATTTCCCATATACACCTCTCCTACTCAGACTACTAACTCTGCTTCAAACTCACCTACACTCTCACCTGAACCTCACTCATCTAATTCTCCACCTATATCCCCTGGGAATACCAGACCTGCTAGACAAAAGAAAAAGCCAGCTTGGTACAAAGATTATGTGTGCTCTCATGTGCTAACACAACCTGATTCTGTTTATCTAGAACCTTGCCCTTATGCAGATGCACAAAGACACAGTCATTGGATGGAAGCTATGGATGAGGAATTGAAGGCTCTTGATCAAAACAAAACTTGGCAACTTGTTCCTTTACCAAAAAGAAAAAAGGCTATTGATGTAAATGGGTCTACAGGGTAAAAACAAACTCTGATGGCTCACTACAAAGGTACAAAGCTCGCTTGGTGGCAAAAGGATATCTTCAAAAGGCTGGGATAGACTATGGTGAATCATTTGCACCCGTGGAAAAGTGTGTTACTGTAAGATTAATACTAGCCATTGCAGCTTCAAGGAAATGGACAGTGCAACAGATAGACATTAACAATGCCTTCCTACATCCTTTCAAAAAAAATACAATGCCTTCCTACATGGGCATTTGGAGGAAGAATTGTAGATGGAGGTGACACAAGGATACCCAGTGAATGATCCTAACCTTGTGTGCAAGCTGGAAAAGTCCCTATATGGACTAAAACAGGCCTCAAAGGCCTGGAATAAAGAATTCACCCAAAAAGTCAAAAGAGTTTGGATTTGAGCAGTCAGTGCAAGATCATTGCCTCTTCACAAAACAAAGCCCAGGAGCATTCACTATATTGACAGTCTACGTGGATGATATACTAATCACTGGTGAACCAATGCAAGAGATACAAGATGTCAAGGAGTATTTACATCAACAATTTACCATAAAGGACATTGGTGAAGTAAATTACTTCCTTGGTATTGAAATAGTACACACTGATGCTGCTATTTTTCTATCTCAACTGAGATATATTGCAGATATACTTGATGACATGAATTTTGCAGATGCCAAAGAAAAAACCACACCGTTACCTGTTGGTTTAAAACTTTCAGCCTCAAATGGGAAACCACTAGAAGATCCAACAGTTTACAGAAGGTTGGTTGGCAGGTTATTATACCTGAAGTTTTCTCTGCCAGATATAACGTTTGCAACTCAGCAATTGAGTCAATTCATGGACTCTCCTACCACCGCGCACTGGAAAGCAGCCTTACACCTGCTCAAGTATCTAAAAGGGACCATTCACTATGCTTTGCACTACTCGTATGCATCACCAATTAATCTAATTGCCTGCTGTGATGCAGATTGGGGAACAAGAAAATCTTTAACAGGCTATTGCATTTTTCTAGGGACTAGCCTATATCTTGGAAAACAAAAAAGCAGACAACGGTATCTACTTCCTCAATGGAAGCTGAATACCGAAGCTTAAGTGCTACAGTATGTGAAATTTTGTGGCTTACCTACATTCTCACCATCCTAAAGTGCGAAATCCCGAAGCCAATTTCACTCTTCTGTGATAACCAGTCGGCACTCCATATTGCCAAAAATCCAATTTTCCACGAACGGATGAAGCACCTAGAAATTGATTGTCACCTTGCGAGACGTCATTATCTTCAGGGGCTAATCGATCCATCATACATCTCGTCTACAGACCAACCTGCTGATCTATTCACAAAGGCACTTCCGGCGGGAAGGTTTGAAGTTTTGAGAGACAAGCTGCACTTGATGAAATGTTCTAAGTGCAGCTTGAGGGGCGTGTGTTCAATGCTACAGGGCCATCAAACAAAATCCAAATTTGTGGGAGGTCCATTAATGATCAAACCCATAAGATTATTGAATATGGATAATGATCAGTAATTCCATTCTTTATTTGTTGTAAATATCTAGGACATGTGTAGGGCGATCATTTGCCCAGCTGATAGGTTGTCAGGCAGAATAATGTTTCTCTAAGTGTATATATACCCTGTGCAGCTCAATGGAAATGATGAAGCTTTTCCCTATACTCTCTCTTTTTCATCTCATTTATTTACACTTACAAGCTTGGCCAGCCATCTACTATAAATATACACACACATAGCAATAACTAAAACAAAGCTAGAAACCTAAATACAGAAGCCTCTTTCCGTGAAAAATTACAACAGCAACCGAGGATACAAATCTACACTAACCGTTATTGCAATGATTTTGTCCTTGCAATGTGGTAAGGTATTAGAACGTACCAGATATTAATTAAGAATAATTACGAGATTTGTTTAGGACTTGTCCTCTAAATGGAGGCTCTTATCTGGTGTACTCTACCTTATATATATACATACACTAATATTATGACACACTTTATAATAATAATAATAATAATAATAATAATAAAAATCTTGGGTAATATAATGTCACTCCAAGATTTTGAGTTCCTTTCCTAGGTTTGTTCGTGTTGATTCTAATCGGATTCAAATTTGTCAGCGTCATCTTACAATCTGTCACTAAGGTTGTCTGTCTGTGGTCTATCTGATTGCGGGCAGAGGCGGCTTCAGCCTCTATTTGTCCATACTGTTAATCATATGTCACCATCTTGAGGAAGAATAAGTATGTTTTTTCTGTATTTGAAAAGCAGGAAGATAGCATAAGTGAAATGGCATGTACTAGTTTGATAAGTTACAATCTCCATCTACTTGTGTCTCCTAACATCTCTCATTGATATTCATAATCATCTAGATTCTAGGTCACCCGTTGATGTACAACCTCAAAATGATGGTCTCCTAACAACCCGTTGATGAACATTATTGTACTTTATTCTTCCCGCCATGGGAGTTGAGGTGTTATTAACCCGTAGAGCATACATCTCTTTCTATAGCACAACTCCATCCAAGATGACCCAAAGCTTCTGAAACATAGTTGCAAATAAAAATACTTCAAAAGGTACAAATTAAAACCAAGGCAAATATATGATGGTGATAAACGAGTATAGAAAACACAATTAGAGACAATAAGATGTACATGACCTCGGCCCGTTTCCAGAGGACGAAGGTGACAGGTGAGAATCATCTGCTACTGTATGGCGAAGCTAGGACGAACAAGAGAAGCAAGGTTATTGGTGGGCTCAACACCAGGACCACGTGTAGGAACATCAACATTATCCAAGAGATAGGCACAAAAGATGGGAAATAAGATCAATTGGACTGGGCTAGCCATCTCAAATCTTGCAGCCAATGATTGGGCCCCACTAATGGCCCAACCCAAGTACTGAAAGCCCATTAAGCCCAGAAAGTATTAGTAAACTAGTACTGCATTATTAGTTACTGTTACTCAATTTTACACAACGCTATTGTTCCAAATCCAATCCGCCATCGGCGATTCCGATTCCGCACTGCAATTTGCAACAATCAACAGCGCACTCCATCGACGCATTGGATTGTCGTACAATATGCTTGGCGGGTTGTACGGTGACCTTCCTCCGCCTTCCTCCGCCCCGGACGATAACTCCACCACCACATCTACCTCAAATGTCTGGTCGAGCAGCGCCAAGATGGCTCCACCAACCCTCCGCAAACCTTTCCCCCCTCCGCAAACCATCCTCCGCCCCCAACATGCCAAGCCCAAACCCTCATCCTCGCAGCCGGCTGCCGTTAGTAAAAGTTCAACCCTTACTCACCCAATCGCTGAAGAGAACAGAAACCCTAACCCGATTCCCGCGTCATTTCAACCTGCTCTAGTTGGAGTCACCAGCTCCGTCGTTGAAGAATACGACCCCGCGCGCCCGAACGACTATGAAGAATACCGCCGGGAGAAAAAGCGCAAGCAAGCGGAAGCTGAGTTGAGGCGAGAATTGGAGGAGAGGGAGAGGAGGGAGAGAGAAAGGGAAAGGGAAGAGAGGGAGAGGAGGGAGAGGGAGAGGGAGAGAGATCGGGATCGGGATCGGGAGAAGGAATTGAGTATATCCGGAGAGGAGGCCTGGCGGAGGAGGGCGGCTATGAGCGGAGGGGGTGTGCCGAGATCCCCTTCTCCGCCCCCGTCTGGGAATGTGGGAGAGGAAGGATTCAGTATTGGGAAATCGGAGAGCGGGGGATTGGGGTTAGGAGCAGAAGGGAAAATGACTGCTGCGCAAAGGATGATGGCGAAGATGGGTTGGAAGGAAGGACAGGGTTTGGGGAAGCAAGAGCAAGGAATTACAACTCCTTTGATGGCAAAGAAGACGGATAAGAGAGGTGGGGTAATAGTGAATGCTAGCGAATCCAACAAGAAGGTCAAGAGTGTCAATTTTAATGGACCGCCTACGAGAGTCGTGCTTCTCAGGAACATGGTATGTACCCCGTGTTGTCCTCAAATCGACTCAGTTATATTCTTGTTCAATTCTGTGGTGTTTGTGATTGGATGTTCTTGGCTTTCTGTAAGGTTTAATTTACGGTTCCTTAGCATATGGTAGCTTCTAAGTGAGAGATGCCAGAGGTTTTTGTGTTCCACTTTACCCTTCTGATGCGTGTGGTTGGGACCTTTATGCATTATTTCTAGTTCTGATTGGATGATATGGAATTTCGTTGAATAATGATGAGAGTTATATAGATTATAGTTCAGGTGGCATTAGGAACTGCTTGTTATTGGTTAGTTGATGGTAGAGGTTCCTACTTCCTAGTCACGATTGGAGCATAAGTTTGGAATGGCAAATTGGCAATACATTCTTCTTCATAAGTGGAACAGATTTTCCTCAATATAGGATTTCTCGTTAAGGGACATTTTGAACTCTTCTGTGCAGTTTTATGTTTTTTGTCTAGGTTAATGACCGAAACTGTGTCTATGATGCCAACTGAACATGTTCAGTAGGATTATGGAAGGGGTTACTTGTATTGTTGGTTCTTTAGTCAAGTTATAAACACTACTATTGTGTGGCTATGTGCACTGTGCACGTAAACTATTCTTTGTTGACCATCGTCAGGATGTAATGTGTGTACTGTGCCATAAAATAAATATATGCAATGCAATATCTGCCACTGATACTGCCGTCTGACTGCAGTTGCTATATATATATACTCACTCCGTCCCATAATGTTTGATACTAAAAGTGGGGATGGAGGGAGTATATATCTTTGCAAATTTTAATTTATAATTTAAATTTTGATGTTTATATTCATTATTTTCAGTTTTTTCTAGTTTTTGATGATTTAGCTTGTAATGGGTGTGTGTGTGTGTGTGTGTATGTGTGTGTGTGTACATATATATACTTAACAAATATTCTACACTATGGTGCGTGCAGTGCACCATGAATGGCACAGGCTTTGCAGCATTCACCTTTTATAACTATGGATGCTACCTGTGATCTTTGTATATCATGAGATAAAATGCTCATATTTCTCCCCTTGTATTCCCATTGGTTGGTTTGGTCTTGTTATACCTAGTTGTGTGGAATAGTTGATAAATGAGTAGTGTCATCTTAGATGGTTGTAAAGAAAAGATCTCACCTAGGTGGCATATATTACCTGTATTTTTTTGTTAACTTTTGCAGGAATATCCATTTTTTAGATATGTGATTGTGTTATATTCAATTGGAGCTGCTGCCATGTAAATACTATTTGATCAAGAGTTCCCTAAATTTTTCATTTACAAATCATGGATTCTTTATGAAGGTTGGTCCAGGTGAGGTTGATGATGATTTAGAAGGTGAAGTAGCTGAGGAATGTGCTAAATTTGGAACTGTGACTCGGGTCCTGATATTTGAGATCACGGAACAAAACTTCCCTCATGATGAAGCTGTGAGAATCTTTATTCAATTTGAGAGAGCGGAGCAAGCAACCAAAGCCCTGATAGAACTCGAAGGTCGGTTTTTTGGGGGTAGAGTAGTTCGGGCTGGGTTTTACGATGAGGAAAGGTTCAATAAAAATGAATTGGCTCCCCTTCCTGGAGAAATTCCTGGCTTCTTTTGAACATTTAGTAGTACTCACTGGCGACTGCTGAAGACATGTCTCCAGACTAGAGAAGTGCACAAGTCAAGTAAGACACACGCATGCTGGATTTCAAATAGTAAACTGTGCAGGGCCGGGCTGAAAGGGCTCTTCCAGGCTTCCTCTGAACATTATGTTGATGTCCAATTGAATGTTCAGTGTTTGGTTGGGCGTGATAGTTTTTGCATGGTTGTCTAGGTCGGATTTGTTGTCTTTGTTCATTATTTTTAGTAATATCTCTGTATTTGGATTTGATATGTATTTCCAAAGTGTATGATCAATGGTTTTATGAAATGATGGAAGAAACTAGGAGAAAACAGCTAACTAGCTGGGTAGCTCGGCTGTGTTGCCTCACCATTAAATTAAAACACGGAGATGGACAGTATTTTGTCTATTGGGTGGCATTGTGGCAACAAATTACTCCCGGCATTACTATAGTATAGTCTCTACTCCTCTTACTTGATGGAATGGATTTCATTTTTATGGTTATGCTTGGAACTCAAATTCAAACTAGTCATGACTCGTGGTTAATTAAATAAATGTCTCAGAAAACTGGTATTAAGTATTGCAGCCCTCGTCTGGATATTGGACACGGGTTCTCTCATGGGTCCATCTCACCGTCCCCATTTGAAAGGATCATTTGGAAAATTCCACATTGATCTCTTGGATGAGATGGTCTCATCGGGAAGATAGGCCACCACTAGTGCTTCGAATACCTGGGTCGTCCTTGCCATTTATTTATTTTTTATTCAAATGTGTGGGAGTGTGGACTGTGGAGGTAGGATGGCGATCCCCTTTGCCACCTTTAGTGCTCACCTAAAATTTTAATCTTCCTATGCCCCTTACTCTATTTTTTCCCCTTAATTATTTAATACTTGTTCAGAAAAGGGAATTGATGGTTTTTGAGTATTGAAGCTCGTCATGTTTAATACTATGAGCTTATTGGTTAACAAAAAAAGTGATGGTTTATTGGGAGTATATAAAAAAAAAGTGATGTATTAGAAATTTAGAAAGGGGATGAAAATGTTTGACATGGATGAATTAATAGTAAATGAGGAAAGAGGATTATTAATTAATAATTTAATAGTGGAGTGAGGTAGAATTTTTGGAAATCAAATGAACGGTGAACGGTGCCATTTGGTCTCCATTGGCCCATTCCCAACGGCAACAATACCATGCATACACATACACTCCTCCTCTCCTCCTCCATTCCTATTGTTTCTCATACCAATTGAGTCACCAGAAATTCTCCTCCTGCCTGCATTTCATCTTCTCACAACCACAATGAAAACAAGGTGACGCTTCCTTCCTTCCTTCCATCAGATC
>MAYD01364293.1:0-15513 GCA_001909325.1 Ruellia speciosa
TTTAATTTTATAAATTAATAATTATTCCCAAAATTTTAAATTAACCCATATCAATGCGATTAATAAACCCAGTTAAAATTAATTAATTTATTTAATACCGATTTAGTAATACGGGGTATTACATAAGATGTCTGTATTTCCGTACTTGTGGAGGATTACCCGCGCTGTGGCCAATTGAGCACGCAAAGGTAATGTCCTGAGATGTGCCGTAAGTAGTCGTGTAGTGAGGCGGACATTAACCATACATATATAGTCTTGGTCAGCAGTTCCAAGTACATATGTATGGCACCGCATACCTGAAGTGCTGTGGACTCGGTGTTGCTTGTTGCATAGTTTTGAAGTCATGATTTAAACTGCTCATGTACTATTTGAAACCCTGCATTGCATCTCATTTTTATAACTTATATCTGTTGCATACTTTTTAACCGACCCCGAGGTGATATTTATGGAGATGTTACCTCGGCATCTCATATTCGTGTGGATTGAAATATTACTGGATCTGTGTATTCCATAATTAGTTTCACGACTAATGATGCTATTGTTGCATCTTTCAGATAATGCAAATGATCGTGAGGATATCCCTCCGATGAATTAGGGGATCGGGCCAATACCCGAGGGTTGTGAGGTCGAGGGAACCTTTTAAGTTTTTTTGCTTATGTGTTTATTTACTTTCCTCGAACCTTTATCTATGCTTTCAATTAAACGACTTGTTTTGGCCGTGTCTCGGTGTGAGACTTCTTTTAATTTGGTATCAGTAGTTGTAAACCAACATTGAAATCCTTCTATGTCAATGTGCTCTTTATTCCAAGTATGCTAAGCTGTGATCAGAGGGGACCTTGTTTCCTGAAATCCAGTGTACTCTGATAGGTTGAGATAATGTTTAGCCTGAGCACCGAACTTTTGATGGGGTTTAGGGTTAGATTCCATTATAAGTTAGGTGTGGCGGTGACGTGTCCGATTTATGGGAATCGGGGCGTTACATCAGCTCAATAGAAAAATTGATCTCCTGAACAGACGGAAGACCCGAAATCTCCTCAGGAAACACATCCCCGAATTCAGACACTATAGGAATATCAGAGACAGCTGAGACCACTGCTCTTGTGTCATGTACCTGACATAAATAAGCAGGATAACCACTGCGTAGGAGAGAAGCCATAGACAACACAGAAATAATTTTGACATTAGGCTGAAAAGGAATAGGACGGTATGAGACATAAGTACCGTAACAATCTCGAAACGAAATTCATGGAATCCCACAGTCCAAACGAGCATGATGGCGTGCCAGCCAGTTCATGCCAAGGATAGCATCAAAATCTGCCAAACTGAACACCACGAGGTCAGCCATGAAATCCCGGCCCTCGATAGTCACCACAGTATCAGGCAGCATGTGATCACACTCTCGGATTTCACCCGAGGGTAGAGAGATTGGAATCCTATGCGGCTTCAGCAACCCTAACCCGTGATTGCACACAAAGTCAGCAGCTGGGAACGAGCACGAAGCTCCAGAATCGAAAAGCACAAATGCTGGGTGGGTCGCAACAACAATGGATCCTAAGGCATTACAGCAGGAATATAATCATCCTAGTTCTCGCAAACGATAAGGAATAAGGATACGAATTTAAAGAAAATCACAAAAACCAACGTACCCGCCATCACATCATCCCGACGGTCCGCATCCGCCCTCTCAATAACATTCAGGTGGCCCCCACGCCTAGCCTGAACTAGTCTAGCCTGATCAGCAGCCACAATCGCTCTCTGCTGCTACACACCCTGCTGAGCCAATGGACAGTCCCTCTTGAGGTGGCCAACACCTTGGTAACCCCAACATCGACGCTGCTGCATATCATTCTATACTGGTGCACGAGGCTATCCCTCGCCGCCTCTGCCTCTGCCTCCTACTTGTCCACCACCTCTACCCACAACTCTAGAGCATCCCCCGCCATTCTGATCCCTCGTCTGGCGGGTCTCTCTCTCCCTCTTCCTGCTCTGCCAGACCCTATGCTCATCCGCCTTGCCCCTCTCCAGAAATAGGGCCTGATCGTAAGCAAAAGACAATGAGGCATGCTCCAGGAAACCATACCCCGCCCGTAACTTGGCCTTCAAGCCATCAATAAACCGATGCACCCTGTCTCTCTCAGTGGGCACAATCTCGAGTGCAAACCGTAGCAGCTCGGTGAAATGGTGGTAATAGACCGTCACGGTCATCTCGTCAGTCTGTACCAAGCTCAACAATTCACGTCTCTTGGCGTTCATCATCTGAGGGTGAAGAAATGTGCCCTCAGAGCCTTTCTCAACTGATCCCAACCAAAATCCGGTCTCATCCTCAACATCCCCTCATTGCTCCTCCACCAGTGCAACGCTGCCCCAACCAGATACTGTGAGGCTACTAACACTCTCCTATCTTCCGACATCTAATATTCTCGAAGACTCTGTCGATCTGATATGCCCAATCATCAAAGACTAAGGGGTCAGATCCCCCTGCGAAGGTTGGTGGACGATTCCGGGTAGTCAAATCCACATAGTCCATAGGTGGTTGGGCTGGGCATAGTGGAGGATCGGCTACAACTGCAGCTGGGTCTGGTGCAGTCTGTAAAGTCTGAAGTATCTGAAACGTCTGCATCTACAGTGCCATCATCTGCTGCATAAACACTGTAGGGTCTATTGTTGGCGCTACCGGAGGTACTGCCTCATCTACCTCATCCTCCGCCTCATCCTCAATCCTACTCACTCGATCACCCACCGGTGGTGCGGGGTTCCTACGAGGCCTACCCCCTGCGTCCTGCTCCAATGGCACGTCGCGAAGGCATCCTTATCTAAGGCAACGTTAGATGTCAGCAAGTCAGTCCCTAAACAGAAGTACACAGAGCATAACCATAAATGCAAAACAGAATTAAACAGGTCCCCTTTCAAGACCTTGATTCTTAGGAGTTCCTACGGTCCATGACCGTAGGGTGCACAACACTGAATAAGAATTACAAAATACAATGCAAGTTTTATTTCTATATGCATCCCCCACACAATCTCACTCCTATGTCTAACCAGTTTTTTTTTATTGCACATATTTGAGCACTCAGGCTTTTATACCACTCTGTAACGTCACGAAATCTAAACCATTTCGAAATGCTACTGCCGTATCACTTTATCTAAGCTATTGGCCAGTTAACTTAGAATCCCTGATACAAGGCCGGGTTACAACATACAAGTGCACATTGACACACAAAGGTTCGGTTATCTTAAATAAGTCTTTCATGCGAAAGCGACAACAAATAACCAACAAACATATTATACTCATAAACAAGCCTTCAATACCAAAACATAGAGTTCATCAAAGCTCTCAGCATATCCGGGCTCACTGCCCTAATTCAGACAAACCGGCTTATCAACATGCCAATTCAACCATAAAGCAAATCTCCAAATCATATTGGAACACATGAATCAACAAACAGAAAAGGGCAACAGAATATAGTCGATGCAATCTAAGCTATGTCCACTCTCACCCCCAAACCCTCTACTGTGTTGCTGCGCCTCCGTGAGGATCTATAAAAGAAAAGCAAAGGGGTCAGTATGACGTACTGAGCAAGGGAATACAAATGCAAGAAGTACGGGCGTAAATAAAACAGAATACATATAAACAAGCAATAGCAACTAGTACATCACACCATCCCATACCAGTGCTTCAACCACATAGAACATACACTTATGCACGTGATGCATGGCCTAACATACACCTATCTACCCTATATGAAATGCATTATAATGTAATGCCTAGGCCGGCTCCTACCTACTACCTTTACCAGCGACCTGTAGTCCCTGCCTTTACTGGCAGAAGGGGACCTCCGACATGTCTTTACCGCCATGCTGGGCAATGCAGAAACACTGGACATGACTTTACCGCCAAGCCAGAATGCAAGTGAGACCACTGACATGTCTTTACCGCCATGCCGGGAATGCATATGAGACCCTGCCTTTACCGGCAGATAATGAACATGGACACGATTCGACCGTCGCAACCACTAATGCACATAACAGTCATGGTAAAACACAAGCAAGGCTTGCCACAGCCACAAACCGGCTTCATGCAATAACATGCATAACCATCTCAATCATTCATACAATAACATGCATAATCATCTCAATCAAGGAGTAATTCAGGCAACCTATTCACCTAGGTTCACATGCCAATAAATTGCCTTATTAGATTTTTAAGGCTCATGCAACTCACAGTTCGACAACCTATGTTCGATGTTCCTAAGTCATTACAATCTTCACATGAGGTGCAAGTATCAAGACTTATCATCTATCAAGTCTAAGGTTCAGGGCAACATACGTCATCCATCGGGAAACAACTAAGTAAAAGCTTAGAAGAAAGGTGGAAAGAACCAGGCATCATACAGCCAATCTCTGGTAGAGGTGCGGTTCAGGAGGACCGCGCCGTCGACTGCGAGTTCTCCAGTGAGGACCGCACCATCCGAGGCGCGGTTCTGGGGCCGCGGCACAGGGACTGCGCGCTCGACCGTGCACGTATAGTCCGAACAATGCACTTCTTGACTCAACCTGGGCAGGAAAAATCACACACGAAATGCATCATAAACCCTTGCCTGATCGTCGGGAAGTGTTTTTCTCCAATTGGCAAGCCTCAAAACTCCCCCGAACACTCCGAATCCTCCAACGAACGCTTGAACCCTAACAACCAAAATCCTCAATCACTATCATCCACAATCCGTGGAAAACGATAAATCCTAACAATAGTGACTTACCTCGATCCCTTGAGTGAATTGGGAGCAACAAGGAATTCAATCCAAGAGTTGAAGATTTTGGAATTGAGAGCACAATATGGCTAGAGCGACACAAGGTAAAACTTTCTGCAGCACAAATGAAACCAGGCTAGGGTTAGGATGAATAAAAACTAAACTTCATGGGCCGAAGCCCATCGAACTGGGTTGGGCCTTGCGCGGTCCCCAGCCTCGGTCCTTGCCGACCGAGCGCTCGACCGCGCCTCGGCAAGCGGGTTCGGGTCTTTACAATAAAAACCCTTTTATTTCTTCTTCTACTAATAAATACGTTATTTCTCTCTCCATACACTAATTAAATATTTATTTCTCTCTCCGCCCACTATTAAAATATTCAATTTCTTATTTTACCTTAAATACCGTGTCCCAACCTTGGTGGACATGTATTCAAAAAGCGGAGAAAGTATGTATTTAATACTTCAAAGTATGTTGAAAAAATATAAAGAAAAATCCAGGTTCTATGTGGTTGCATAAAGCTTTAGTTAAAACAAAATTTAAAAGTAATATACTAAAATTATTTTTTCTAGGCTCAAACTCATTTTTTTATATAATAAATATAAACATATAGATATTTGTCACAATTCAATTCAACCTTCTATTATCAAAGATAAAAATATCATAATAATTTTAAAATGTATGTATTTAATTCTTCAAAATATATAATAAATATAAAAAAATTTCACAGAAATTTTAAGGCGGCTGTGTATCGTTGGCGGTGGCGGCCAATTGCCGTGGCGTTGGTGGTAGCGTTGGCGGTGGCGACCAATTGCTACCACCGAGACCATCATCGGGGTTGCACGGGGTTCCCGGCCCCTAGTGGCGTCGAATGGGGGCACCACAGTGGTACTCCCATCTCCGCCAAGCTAGCCAGTCTGGCAACTGTCGCTGAACTTGGCGGCGGGGAGATGTCGGTGGAAGTGGTGTCTCTTGCGGCGACGGCGCAGCCGGTGGTGGGAGGGCGTAGCCGGTGGGAGGGAGGTATATGATGAAGATGATGATATGTATACATACATACATACATATATACATATATTATTTTTATTTTTAAATAAAAATATAATATATATATATATATATATTATTGTAGTATAAAAATTATATTTTACACTCATTTGAATTTATATTGATCAATGGGTAGTTTTAGTTCAACTAAATTTCGAGTTTAAATATTGGGTATACAATCACTTTAAAACTTGCATGAAATTTTTTTTCCATTTATTATATATTTTGAAGGATTAAATGCATACATTTCAAAATTTATTGGTATTTTTTTTTTATCTTTGATAATTTAAAGGTGAACTGAATTATGACAAATATCTATATGTTTATATTTATATTTAGTATATACAAAAAAATAAGTTTGAGCCTAGAAAAGATAATTTGGTATATTTTTTAATTTTTATTTAATTTATATATATATAGATATATTTTATTGGGGTACAAAAATTATGTTTTACACCCATCACGTGGGTATGTATTGATTCTTTTTTTTTTTTTGGGGAAACAAGACATCCCCAACATCAAACTAAGTAAAAGAGTGACTCGGGCATTCAGCCAATAAGCGAGAGTGCAAGCAAGTAGGGCTTGCTCATACACAAGCGTATCAAAGCTGGGCGGGTTGGCAATTTTGGCCAAGACGTCCGCTATTTCATTCCTGGTATGTATTGATTCTAGTTTAATTAAAGTTTTGAGTTTTAGTATTGCATACTCAACCACCTTAAAATTTGTTTGGGATTTTTCTATATATTTTGAAGGATTAAATACAAAGCTTTTAAAAATTATTACAGTATTTTTTTTATTTGTGATAATTGACTGGTAAATTGAATTATGACAAAATACAAAATGATTATATTTAGTATATATAAAAAAATTTGAACTTACAAAAATAATTTTAGTTTAGTATAAATTTACACATAAATTATTATTTGATATTTTTTATATGAAAAAATTTATGAACTAATAAAAAATTGGCATGTGGCAGCTCTTCCTTACAAGTACGGAACGCGGGGAGATTACATTTGAAATGATGAACCGAACCAATGAGTGGCAAGATCATTTGCGATAGAAATTCAATTTTTGTCTCAGGGATTACATTCAGAGAAGAGCATATTAAAGTGGAATTGAGACTTGCTATGGACTTCTACTTTGCAAAGATCAACGCGAACACACACCCAGACACATAACATCAATGAACAACACGTTTAGTTTATCTGAGTTCCTGTTGGGCAAGATAATTAATATAGGGGAGCTGATCGAGAAAACCTTTGTTAATAGGAGAGATGTGAGTGTTGTGCTACACAAATTTGATCAAGAGGCTTTCTGATAATGTAGGGGTAGACTTACAACCAATTCGACGAAAAAAGAGTAATCAAAATGGGGTTCTAATGTGCAATACCAATAAGAATTGGGGTTCTAATGCAGCAACTGAGGCTCAATTTATGGCACCCCATCCGCGGATACAGAGTAAAAGGCAAAAATAATCAGTCGCTGAACGAATAGTAAATTATGAAGGATCTCAATAGGCTGGATCACACAAACACAACTTCTCAGAGGAGAGACATCTTATGCTACAGCAATGTCGGACTTCTCCCGAACAATAATTAACCTTCTTCAGAGCCAGGAGAGAGAGAAAAGAAAGAAAATTACAGAGGGAACAAATGCAGTTCAAACCAACAAAAAGAGAAGGAGCTCAAGATGCTCTTGGATGGCAAAAGACCTCATGCATGATGAAAAGGTACTGGAACTAAATATGTATTTTTAAGTATAAGTGTTATTATAATATGACATAAATTACATCTTAGTTGAATAACATGATATTACATTGAAAAATCTTTAACGCATACAAGATGGGGATCGGATGGGCACGGGTATGAATTTCCTTAGAAGTAAAATTTATTTAAAATATTTTGTTTGAGTCAATGAAAAAATGATTTTGTTGCCTTAAAGGGAGATTAGCAATTTCGTCGCCAAAAGCAATTTTGTATTGTTATAATTATTTATTTTAAAAATATTATTATTAAAAATATATTTAGTGATTATAAATTTATTAAAACTTATAATTCATTTGAATAATATAATTTGTACTGTATTTTTTAAAACATAATAATATTAATAGAAAATATTTCTAAGTAAATTATAAATTGTATATCCTTGTGCATGCAATGGGCAAATATATAAGTACTTAATAAAATCAGATTGAGTTGAAAAAATAAATCTATCTGAACTGAAAGGGCTCAACTTGTTAATTGAGATATTTGTTCCTGTCTTTAAAAAGAAAAATGTTTTCAAAATCCGTTTGATTTAATTAACACATTTCATAATCAAATGTGATTTTAATTATTAGGTTTAACTCATCATCAACGTTTACTTCAAACTTTTCTATCATGTGAAGTCGTGCAATCCATGGTAATTCCTGATTATAACGAGAGGCAATCTTGTTATTTTTTTATTTCATTAATAAGGGGTCTAACAAGAATTTTTCTATACATTCGGAAGGAAGGATCGGTCAAATTTCTGATTGCATCCACATTTTAGGAACTGATTTCATCAGTACCAAAAAGGGTAATTTCAGCATATAGAATCTCGGGTGTTTATGTTTTAAATTTGTGCACCTACTTCATTGAATTCATGTTTTTAAATCATTGCATTAAATTTCCTGCATTAATGTAGAATTAATTTCTGTATTAGAGTAATTTAAATGTCACACAAGAAAATTTTTACAAGGAAAAAAAACTTGGGGAAAATAAAATAGTCCCACTGAGTCAATGTGAGTTTCATTAATTGGTTTCCCACTAGATATGGAAAATATAGTTAACTCAAAATTCGGAAGATGCGATGGCAGTTAACCACTCTTTTCTCATTTATAACGGATTCGCAAGCTTGACAGTCTAGTAATATGTTATTTGTATATCCTAGAAATGTTCTTGTTTTATCAAAAAATTCAACCAATAGTACCTGTTAATCAAAATTTGGACAAGAATGTGCATAATTTTGTAGTTCCGAAATTTATTTGTAACTTGAAGTTCAATAATAGAAATTGTTCTGTAAAATTCAGTCCGGTTACTGTGCAGAGTATCATATTTTTCCACAATGTTGATCCGTTCAAAATGGATTGGAATATGCTCAAAATGAGTTGGAATATGTTCAAAATGAGAATTAATTCTATTTTCCATAAAAAAATATACTATCCATAAATACAATAATGAACATATTTTCATCCATATTGCACGGATCTGCATGTGAAGAATCAGCACATAATCCAATTCCTGTAAAATTTGGAGATTTAATTAAGCTCCTTTACAGATACCTCATCCAAGAGCATTTAGATTTCTCATTTTCATAGTATAATTTTAATGCTTTTTAGTGTAAAATTTAATTGTGTTTTAGAAGTAAGTTTACAGTTTAATAGACAAATTATGTGCTTTCTTAAAGTAAATTTGATCACCTTTGATAGTTAGAATTAAATTTATTCGTTACAATTTAAACTCCTTGTCATTAGTAAGAGTAACCGACACTACAAGAAAAACGGTAAAGGGCGACGGAAAGGGCGACCAAATGCCTTTCCGTCGCCCTTTTGGCGACCGAATGGGCGACGGAAAATTTTTCCGGCGCCCTTTTTTTTTTTTAAAAAAAAATTAAAACGGGCGACCGAAAGGGCGACGGAAACCCCTTCGGTCGCCCTTTAGGCGACCAAAAGGGCGACGGAATATTTATTCCGTCGCCCTTTTGCTAAAAAAAATAAAAAAAAGGGCGACCGAAAGGACGACCAAAAGGGCGACCAAAATTTTTTGGTCGCCCTTTTTAAAAAAAATTAAAAAAATTTGAATTAAATATATTAAATTATATATTTATAATTTAAATTATAAATTACATAAATATCTATATATATATATATTATTGTTGTAAAATATAATATAAATTGCAGGTTAGTCGAGCGGTTACAGGTGCGGACTCGCGAGGCGGAGGTCACAGGTTCGAGCCCCAGCAGAAGCAGCAAAGGGAGGAATTAAAAAGCACGGGTCGGGTCGGGTCGGGGAGGGGTGGGCCGGGGCGCAGGGGCGGGTCGTGGGGTTCAAGACCCGCGGTCCAATTTTTTAATTATTTTTTGAAAGGGCGACGGACGTAATGTCCGTCGCCCTTTCGGTCGCCAAAAAGGGCAACCGAATCCGCCTTGGTCGCCCTTTTGCGGTCGCCAAAAAGGGCGACCGACTTCTGGGAAAGGGCGACCAACAGGGAAGGCGACCACGTATTTGGCGATCGACCCCTGTCGGTCGCCCTTTCGGTCGCCCTTTACAAAAGGGCGACCGAAAATCGCGAAAGGGCGACGGAAAATTCCGTCGCCCTTTCATGCCCTTTTTTGTAGTGCGAGTTTGAATATTTAACTGATAAATTAGATGCTAGACCTCCTTCCATCGCACATCCTCCAGTCGAGCGACTTAATTGGCATTCATTACAATTTTGCAACTTGAGATGTGCGTTTTTAGTTCACAGACTATTCATTGCACATAATAAAAAAGTGACAAGCCCCTAAGTATTAACCTAACCTCATGTCATCCATTTACTATGTGAGTGAGAGTTGTTTGCCAAACATCTGCGATTCATCTAAGAAATCTGAGCTATGCCTTATAAGTCAATTATTGTCTAGCTTTGTCTTTATAGGATGCACAGTCACATCAAAATTTAAGAAATTTCCATAACGAGACATTTCCTAGAAGACTAGGAGCATTATAATAGAAGTATATTCTAAGATCTAGCAAGCTTCTACAACAACATCTATGTATATATGTGTCTGGCATTTGTTCTAGAAAAAGAAGTTTAATTGAGCAGTAAGGCTATTTTCAGTATCTGTTATGCAAATAGCAGAAAATAGATACTGAAAATGAGAAAGAAAGGTGGAATTTTCAGGTTTGCAGGCAGAGTTGACAAGCTGTTAATGGTTGTGGGTAGTGTGGGTAGTGTTGGTGAAGGCTGGGCAGGTCCACTGGGCATGTATGTGCTGAGTGGAGCAATGGTAGCATTTGGGACAACTGATCAATCTATTGCCCAAACAGTGGTGGATAAGGTATATACATACATATACATTTTTTCTTTCTCGCTCAGCCAAATTTCTTTTTATTGGAACGCCAGTTTTATTTCAGCTACATTCTATTGAAGGACGTTTTCCATGTTCTTGTGCAGTATGGACTAAGGCTACTATATCTTGCTTTTAGTGTTGGATTTGCTAGTTTTTTTTGGTACGTGTGCCTTTTCGCATTCATCTTGGTAGAGAATGGGACAATGGGGTTGTTCTAATCTGAATTCCTTTTTGTGTGTTGCATGAAAAAGAATCTTGAGAAGAGACACACTATTGCTATTGCTATTGTTGTAATTAAGAATGACAGCAAAACTGGAATTTCTGAGTAATGTTGAAAAAGTATTGGATGTTTTGCTAATTTGTAAATCTTGTCACGAGTTCATTGCTAATTTTGCAATTCTTGCTATGTTCTCAGAAGGACTTTGCCGGACAAGAACTGCTGAGAGGCAAACATCAAGAATACGGATGAACTACTTAAAATCTGTCCTCACACATGACCTTGGTTTTTTTGACAACCAAAATGCTTCATCAACCTCCTTCCAAGTTGTTTCAAAGATCTCTACTCACGGTCACGCCATTCAGGACGATGCTATAAGTGAGAAGGTTATTTCTCAATTCAACTATCGGTATCACTGCTGCTCAGCTATTCCATTACTTCAAACATGATTAATATTGATCCTCTTTTCTTGCACTTGCTTCAGATACCCAACTCCCTTGCGGAGTTTAGTGCACTCATATTCAGCCTGGTAGTTGCCTTCCTACTTTCATGGAGAATATCATTGGCTTCTCTTCCTTTCCCAGTTGGATTTGTTGTCCCGCCATGGGGTTTAGAAAAGTAATGATGAACGTGGGAATCAGGAGCAAGGAAGGCAACATCATATAAGAATTGTTTATTCCAATGTGGGAGAGGGAAAAACAGTAGACAAATTTGCCCACGTCCTTTGGGAAAAAGCATGAATCTTGGAGTAAAACAGGATTGATGAAGGGCATGATGATAGGAAGTATGGGCATGGTATTTGTAATGTGGGCATTTCAGTCTTGGGCTGGGAGTCTTCTGGTCACTGAAGTTGGAGAAAGCGGTGGCCATGTTTTCATAGCGGGTTGTCCATCATTCTTGGAGGACTGTGTGTAATACCCGGTACTAATGTACGGGAAAAAAATGGATTTAAACCGGATTAATTGAAATTTATGTAATTGATTGAGATTTTCTTACGAATTAATTATGGAAGGTAATTAACTTTAAAGCGCGAAAGTGAATCAAAACAGGTTTTATTAGTTTGAATTGGATTGATAGGAATTTTATGGGAAGAATTTACCATAAATGATTTATGAGAATTGAAGGTCTCATAAATTAGAAAAATTAATTATTTTTGAGGTGGAATAAATTAGTGAAATTTAATTCCTAATTTAAATCTACTAATTAATTCTACGCGATTATTTAATTTATTTTTGAAATAGCAATTTATTAAATAATTTTATCACGAATTATTGGTCCGAAATAAATAAATTATTTTTTAGTAGAGAAAAACCTGAATTAATTTATTGTACAATGTGAGAAGTGGATCAAGAGAGAGAGAGAGATGGACTGGGCTTGAAAGCCTGTCGGTTGAATTGGGCTGTAGTCCATTGTTGTTTTAATGAGAGTGGAAGGATGTTTGGGCTTGGCCCATTTTTAAGACAGAGGAGCTGCATTTGGTTTTAGGACTAAGGCAGGGGAGCTTTGTCAAATTACTCCCTCCTCTCCATTGAATCTTTTGAGTTCCTCGAGTTCTCTCTCCATCTCTAATGTTTGTATCTCTCCGTCT
Source organism: Ruellia speciosa (assembly GCA_001909325.1). Taxonomy (NCBI): domain Eukaryota; kingdom Viridiplantae; phylum Streptophyta; class Magnoliopsida; order Lamiales; family Acanthaceae; genus Ruellia; species Ruellia speciosa. Next base: position 12,669 of record MAYD01364293.1, read on the forward strand.
CCCTTCGCCCTTTGCAGCCTCTTCATTGTTGAGTTTCTCGAGTATTCGAGCCCCCTTGATTTCTCCCTTTCACTCAAATGTCTCTTTCTTTGCATCTCGAAGTGCTGTAATGTTGATTTGGGATTCGATTTCAGTTATGGGATTGGACTATTAGACTTTGAGTTGAGATTAGGGTTGAGGATGGGAAGGCTTTTTATAAGAGCAACCCCTATCCCTTTCGTTGCCATTTCTGCCACTACCTTTGGGATTTTTGAAGGTAATTTATCAAACCCTAGTTTTTTCTCCTTTAGGGTTTTTGGGGATTTTGAGTCAGATTTGGTTTATATTGTAGCGCCCCAAAATTTTTGAACCTTTTTAGCGTGCTACTGCCATATTAGTTTTGTCCAGACTGGTGGCCAGTCAGCCTAGATGCCTTAATACAAGGTTGGGTACACATAATCACACAGGAGTTTCTATCCTTTAATTAATGATTTATAAACATCCACTGTTCAAAAGTATAACCGGCGTGAGCCCTGTACAAACATCTTGGACAATGTCAAAAGTATGGCTGCAAGCCAATGCAAAACAAAAATGGATTACAGACCACATGATACATGGTATCCTATACTATAATGCGGGTCCGCTCAACCCAATTCCCATTATGCTGCTGCGCCTCCAGGAGCATCTATTCATACACAAAGTAAGGTGTCAGTACGATGTACTGAGCAAGTGAATACATGAGTGAGCATCTATTCATCACGATGTCTCATACCAGCGCTTCAACCATAATCATTCATAGGATGCATGTGATGCATGACCTAAACATACACCTATCTAACCTATATGCATCTGCAGTGGATACCTAGGCCGACTCCTACCTGCTGCCTTTACCAGCAGTGAAACCCGCCTTTACCGGCGAACTGCAGTCCCTGCCTTTACCGACAAAAGGGAACTTCCGACATGTCTTTATCGCCATGCCGGGAAATTGCAGAAACCCTGGACATGACTTTACTGCCAAGCCAGAATGCAAGTGCATGGACCGACTTTACCGCCAAGCCCATGGTGCAATGCTAATGCAATCATTTTGCCAAGATATATCAAGGCTTGCCAAAGCCATGTACCGGCATATGCAATCAAATCATCGAATATGTTGGCGCTTACCAAAGCCACATATCGGCTCATAAAATCAAATGGCGGACAAATAATTCCAAGCCTTGTAAAATGACTATCAAAGATTTGCAAGATCTCGAAGTCATTAACGTGATTCTTCCAACCCTTAGGATTAGTTCGATTATACCAAGACTTTAGCCGACAATCCTTTACCCGTTTCACAATGGACAAAGGGAGAATGAGATTATTAAGTCATTATCCATTTTTAAGACAATTGGTCCTAAAACAATTGATTGTATTTTTATAGGATATGCATTTAACAGTAGCGCAAATCATTTTCTAGTTTACAAGTCGGAAATATCCTATATTAGTGAAGGAACAACGATCGAGGAATACAATTTTCTTTGAAAATATATATCTTTGTAAAGACAAAGTGGATATTCCTCAAAGTTCTCATAAAAGGACTTATGATGAGGCTACTAGTTTTGATTCCATTGTGGAAGAACCGATACGTAATCAAAAGACTAAAGTGCCTAAAAATTTTGGTTCGGATTTCATCACCTATAAGTTGGATAATGATATCATTATCATTAATATCTGTCATCCCCTCGCTATGTGTAACATCCCGTGTTACAGTCAAATAATTCCAAGGTCAGAAAATGTGTAAAATTCTTTCGCGAATTTAATTATTGGAAAATAATTAAATTATAAGGCGCGAAGAATTTTACTTGGGCTTTGGAGTATAACGGACACGAGAAACCGATTGGTAATGGATAAATTAATTGGGCCTAGTTGACAGAAAAACCCAATTAATTATCCGAAGGCCCAATAGCGACTAATGGGGTGACACTTAGTAAAATAATACTTCCGGGGCAGAAAGGAGAAATACGGAGGACCTTGAGTGGTCAAAGTATGAAATTGGAAATGTCTGGGGCAGAAATGGAATTTCTAAAACTTAGCGGACTGAAATTAAAGATGAGGAGGACTTGAGGACTCATTGCATAAAATCAGAAGTTTGAGGACTCAATTGAATTAAGTCATAAAGGATGGGGACCGGATTGCAATGTCAACAATCTTGATTGAAATTAAAAATGGTAGAATCGGAAGGAAGGGCAGATTCAATTTCAGTCTCCTTCTTCGGCTGTTTCCTTCTCCATTCCCCTCATTCCCCATTTCCGCTATTTCGATTGCCCGATTCCGGCAATCGATTGACAGAATTCCGCAATTGGATTGCCAAATTTTCGCTATGCGATTGTCGAATTTCTGCTATACGATTTGAATCAAATCATTCCGCAACCTCGATTGATTAATTCTTGCATCCCACGTCTGTTCTTCCTGGCATCGAATGTCACGCGAGTGACACCGCGCGACAGACAAATCGATTGGGCATTTGAGAGGCGGGCAAAACCCCGATAGGGGAGGGAGGACGGCTACCTTGGGCTTATAAGGGAGCAACCCCCTCATGTTCCTCGTCGATTTGGAGATTGGATGCATTCATTTCACTCGGCCGATTTGGGAAGGTAATCCCTCGAACCCTAACTTGTGCGATTTGGGGATTTTGGTTTTGCATGTGCCATTGTGTACTGAGGGTGCATCAGAGATGAATTGGGAGTCTTAATTTGTTGATGTCCTCGATTTTAGTTTGGTACTAGTTCTGTGTTTCTGTCCGGGGTGTGAGTTGTCTCAGTTTGAAAGTGATTAATGCCGATGATACGTGAGGGCTTGTGCACCTTGTGCAACCCCCAAATTCGATGGG
>MAYD01364374.1:0-11068 GCA_001909325.1 Ruellia speciosa
ACCTTAAGCTTTGTATTACCACTTGGGAATTCAGTTTTCAAAGTAACCCTATTCTACTTTCGTGGGGTAGCTCCCTATGATGAGGTTTACCGGTGATTTAAGGATAGATGATGGGATGAGAAGTGGGCCACATTGGGTATGCGCGTGCGGAGGTCCTTGCTCTCGTCTGAGACGTACTATAAATAATTGAGTCGTGAACTAGCGGACTCACGTGTTAATCATGATACAAATTTCTCGCAATATAGTTCCTTCTCACCAGATTGAAACCGCTTGTGAACCGTCACGTTGATTGGGTGATTCCATCCGTGCAGGGCTTAAGTATGTTGAGATTTGTTAAAGTTAAACTTAGCTCTACTTAATGGGGCTTTCCCTTGTTTCCAACATCCACTCTTGTATTGATTTGATTGCTACATGAGTTTTCAAACTCATGTCTTGAGCTGCATTGCTTAACCCGTTTTTAAACTTGTGCATAAGCATCCATGATTTTAACTGGGCTGCATTGCTTAAGCGTTCTCGATTTCGACTGATATGAGTTGCATCAAATGATTTTAAATTGATCAGTCCGTTAATATGTATGGAGATATTGCAGACTCGATCCTCATCAATTGTATGATAACATACCTGATTGTGTGCTTTCCTCACTTAATCTCGCGACTAATGATGCTATTGTTGCATCTCAGGTGGGACGTCCGGCTGCGAGGAGCTACCTCCAGCCAATTGATTAGGGGGATGAGTTATTACTCGTCGGGTTTTGTGTGAGGTCGAAGGAACCTTATTACACATGTGCTAACAATGAAACTTTTGGATGCAGGATTTACTTTCTGTATTTTTCATATTCTCGAACCTCATGTAATTTATTTGAGTCGGTTTGTATTAAGTGGTCGAGTCCCGGTGTGGGCAGACTATGGTATCAGACCTTTGTAACTTATTCCGCATTTTTATTTTGATTATTATTTTGTGTTATTTTATTCTTAGTTGTAAGTGAATTGTGATAAGAAGGGATTAAGCTTCCTGAAATCTAGTGTACTCTGATAGAACGAGATAATTAGATTAGATTAGCCTTAACGTTCCGGCTTACAATAGGTTAGGATAGAATCCCGGAGTAAGTTGGGTGTGGCGGTAGCATTTCTGAGTAAGGAGAACCGGGGTGTTACATCATATAAGGGGCAGTGGCATTTTCGTTCAAGGGGATTGATGCTTGGATAAAGGGGGTGACGTTTATTAATCCAGATTTAAAATTAAGGATGAGCATCGGTAATTCATTGAATTTGGAGTTTTCGAATTCATATTTTTCAATAAATCGAATCACAAAATACTAGTCTATTTTGAAAGTTTCGATTGCTAAAGTATTAACATAGGTCTAAAAACAACTTGAATTCAATTGAAATCAAAATTTTCAATTTAAAATTTAAAATATCTATGTTTTAAATGTTAATTCTGCATGAATTCAAAATTGGTAAGCAATTCGGAAGACATTTGCTCACCCTTATCTGAAATGAGCGGCTAAGATATGATAGGAGTATTTTAAGTATGATATTTTTAAATGTAATAAGAGGATTGTTTAATTCGAGTTATAGTTTGTTTAACCTCACAGATTTCTTGTTTAATTGAAACGATGGATGGTTGAATGCTTAAAGCATTGAAATGGGTGGGGTTCAAAGGTGGTTGGTTGTTGTTTAATTTGATTGGAAGGTTGTTGAAATTTCATATGTGACATCGTTTAAAATGATAACTTAATTGTTCGATTATTATTTGAGTATTAGGAAATCTATATATAATGGAATATGTAAAATTTTCATTTATCCAAATTATTTCTCTGCCTAATAGTCTTTATCTTCTCTTCCTCTTTTTCTTTCTCCATCCATTTTCTCATCTCCATCTCGTCAGCCAGGCACCTTTGTCGTCCACCCCCAACGCAGGTTGCCACCCTCATTGTTTCATATGCCATCACCACCTTTCCTGTCAATGTAGAACAATCGTTGTTGCCCTCGATGTTTGATTGAACTCAGATGCATTTTTTGGATATGAAATTGACACCATCATCAACTTCTCCCTTCGGCCCTACCCCCATCGACCCTTTGTGTTCGTTATAGATGTGTGTAAGTATGTGTGCATTTGTATATGTGTGTGTGAGTTTGTGTAAGTATTGTTGTTTTCGTGTGTGAGAGAGAGAATTTATAGAGTAGGGTGAGTTGAGGGATGGTGGTGCACAACAATGGCATCATCTATTAATGAAGATTTTTGGTAGATATAAAGTTTGTGTGCGAGGGCGTATTACAATGTGTTTGTATGTCTTGTGAATTCTTGTGTGTGGATTTGAGAGGGAGTTGTGGGGCAGAGAAGTGAATGAGATAAATAGGGATGAAGGCGCGACAATATTGTTCGAGAGTGTTAGTTTAATTAGGGTTTGTAATTTAATAATTTTTTTATGTATTTTTACACAAAGAGAAATTTGGAGTATTTTATCTTTTATTGTAATTTTAACGATTGTTTTACTGAAATAATGTGACGACTGAGAATGAATTAAGAGGAGCTGACTGTTAAGCCGTCCCCTTAATCCTGCCCGCAATTATACACTTATATAACCTTTTTGAAATAGAAAAATATCAAACAAAAACCATTGACTTTTAGGATATGCTTGGTTGGTATCCCAATTGTATTTTAGGATAAAATGAAAATTTTTTATTTGGAAAAATAGAATGATAGGAAATGTGTATAAATATGTTTCGTGGAATAATGCATAATTACATAATATATAATAGAAATATAAATAATAATTATATTTAAAAAATTTAATATAAATTTTAAAGTAAACTCACCAATGAAAATAATAATATAAAATTTAAGAATTAAAATTTATTCATATAATATATTTTATAAAATATTTTCAGAGAGTTCGATACATAAATTTTCCAACCCCAACCAAATGCAGGCTTAATACGTGGGTAAAAACCTTAATCGAGAAGTCTCGACGCTTAAAGAGAAGAAAACCCGATTTTAAAATCTCCGCTCTCCACTCCCCACTCCCCCACTCCCATTCTTTGGTCACTACTTAAAATCGATTCCTTGCGTGTCTCTATCCAGTTTGGCGTAGGTAACATGCCGGGTGGAAACCCTCCCCGAGCCCCTCAGCCTTCCTCCTCCTCCGCCCACTCCAATCACGGCAAATCCCGCTGGGAATCTTCATCCTCCACCGCCGCCCCTCCCACCGCCGCCCAGATATCCAAACCTTCCCCCAATTCCTCCGCCACTCCAAACCCAATTCCAATTCCAAACAACAGAGATCCTAACAAGCGACCCCTTCCCGCTAAGCCCGAGGGCCCATCTCCAAGGCCTGAAAATCCCGTCACAATGTCGGACCCTCCAAGGCCCGTTCCCGTTTTCCCATTCGCGGAACCCCCTCCCCCGCCGCCGCCATCTTATGGATTTCACATGCTCGAGCGCCGGACCATCTTCCTCGCAGATGGATCCGTGCGGTCTTACTTCGCTTTACCCCCGGATTACGAGAATGCTACCCTTATGCCACGGCCTGCTTTCCGGCCCGAATTTCGCGGCCCGCATGGCTTCGGGCTTGATAGACCTCCTTTCCCTATGAGCCCCGAATTTCTCGGTCGTGGTCCAGATGCTATGGCTAGGAATAATCCGGAGTATTGGAATTCGGGCACTGAGAGTAGGTTGAAGCGAAAGTTTGGGGAAGAGGAGAGGAAGGGAAGGGATGATGGGTTTGAGAGGCAAAGGCAACAGCTTTTGCAGTATGGGAATGCACATGCGCCGGGTCCGAGTGGTGTTCATGATTTGGGGAGAGGGGAAGAAGAGAGAGCCCCTAAAAACCTGAGGTTGGTTCATGGGAATGCAGGCAACCTTAAGCATAGTGAGGTTGATCAGAGTGCCTTAAAGAAGGCTTTTTTCCATTTTGTCAAGTTAGTTTATGAGTCTACACAGCAAAGGAAGAAATATTTGGCAGATGGGAAACAAGGACCTTTGGGGTGTCTTCCCTGTGGACGGTATGATACCAATTTATGGCTCTGATTAGAGGTGTCTGCTTTTAGATTTTTTTGTCATTATTATTATTATGTTTGCAATTTTGCTTGGTCTTTGCATTTTCTCTTCACTTGAGTGTTTTGCATGTGTATCTGATATTTGGTACCCTCTAAGTGATCAAGATGCACAGCAGCATTGGAATCATTTCGGTATTAAATGGGGCTAAGAAATATGTTATTCTGTCGGTAAAATACATAGATAAATTTTTGCTAGCTTAAATACTTTACAAAATTTATTAATTGAATGGTGTTATTCCTACTAGACAAGCTCATTTTTTCAGTGCTTTAATTTGGCGTTTTTAGGATAAAAAAAGTCACCACATGTATTAGTGCCGTCCAAATTGTGTGATGATAAACTCATTTAATGTTGCTTAAAATTGATTTTGTATTTTGTTGCATAAATACATAAACTCATTTAATGTTGAAGATGATAAACATGCGCTTGCTCTCCCACATGTGCTGGATTATTCTTTGATGTGTGGGGATAAATAATACTAGAGCTCATTATTGATGAAACTGGGATTGATGTTAATGCTAATATCTAGTTGAAGGTATAAATCCGCATCTTAAGGAATAGTTACTTGTGTGATCTCAAATGTAATCACTGAAAATTTTTGTAAGTATTATCGTATAGAGAAGCACCATTCTACTACTTTTTTTAAGTTCAGATGAATTTGTACCTGATTGTTTTTGAAGAATTGGGATGTGAAGTGGCAGGTACATGTGAAGCAGCATTGTCTAAAGAAATATTATTTGTTGGTGAAATAGTTTGTATCTGGACTGCAAGGCATATGCTGAATATTATTATGTTTCTTCTTTTCATTTTTTCCATTATGTGCTTTAGCCTGCTTAGTGAGACATGCCTTGTTGTTCTGGTTGCTGTTTTTAAGTGCACACAAAGTCATGGGCCATGCGCATGTGCCAAAGGTGCAGATGCAGCACCAATACTACTATTACCTAGCGACCGTCTTGTGGTGCAGTGGTGCTGTATAGTGGAAGATTTTCTTTTGGGGGGGGGGAGGGGGTTGGAGGGAGGTCTTGGGTTGGTAAGGCACACCTTCCTAAATTTGCAATTGTTTTAACGTAGAAAGGTTGTTTCTCTTTTTTTTCTTTCTTTCTTTTTTTTGCTCTCGCTCTCTCACCCCCCCCAACCCTCCCCATTTAATAAAGAAATAATAAAATGTGAGGTCATTGTGACTTCTGCTTCTAGCTGTCTCTTCCCTGGATCTGCCATCCATGTCCTTCACTATGTGTCTATGCCCATTTCAGTCATTCGCATTGTTTGCTCTTCTTTTCATATGGATTGGGTCTTCTCTGCGGTGCTTTGTCCTTCGCATCGGTCTCTTTCTTTCAGTCTACATATATGTTGTCTGCATTCAGACTTCAGGGTTTAGGGATGCTGCCCCGCTGGGGCACATTGATTTAGACTGTAAGAGTAGAATGTAATGTTACTGATGTCTGATCCATTGATCAGTTCTCATAAACAGATTGCTGCAGATAAATCATAAATGTATTTATTTATTTTACAATTTCTGTTCAAATGGCAATATCTGATTAGAGGTTTTTTTAACTAGAGGCTGGACCTCTCTTTTTGATTGCATGTTGAAAGTGGTTGTGTTACAACATGTCATGAGGGTTAGTCATGTGCGATATATTACAACTTTCTGGTTTTCCTGCATTTAGGATGAGATAGATGAATATTTGCTATTTTTACTTGTCGACAGCAACTCCTCGCTTGTTGAAAGAAGTGGACATTTTGAAAAAGCTGTAACTTTATTTGATTATAGGGATTTCAGATTTTATTCAAGTAATTAGGTATTGAAAAAATTAATTGCCTGCTACCAACTGGAACTTGTTTAAATCGAATTCTGATGCACTTAATCTTTGGAAATTTTTTGATGTATCTTGCATGACTTGCTTGTTTTGTTCACTTTTAGGTGTACTTGGGTTCTATTTTTACATAAGTCACTGAGTAGAATGATATTTTACTTATTATGCGACTTTATGCAGTGCTTCAAGAAGGCATGCTGTGTGCTACAACTAGCACCACACACTTGGCATAGTGCTCCTTACATTGTTAACTATACTTTTAGTGTCAAGCTTTGATCTTTGACATTATCTTGTGTCTATTCTGTTTAAAGATGAATACTTTGTAATTTGTATTGCCTTCGTCAATTTAGGTTTGCTTGAAGCCTGAGTTCTTTTAAGGAAGTAGAAAAACTTCAAATGCCCTTCTTTTGTCTGGCCTTTGGTGTTTTAGCATGGGTGCTATAGTGCCGTGGAAGGTTTAATTTGTGGTTCTGAAACTCCTGGTGGCCACAAGAGCCCATAACTTGCTTCCTATGATCCTAATGAGTGACAAATGCAGAGTGTGCTTTTGTTTTGTCCTATTCCATGATGATGGACCAATCATGCTCTAACATTATGGATACATAATCCCTATTCCCTGCTACCTCTTGGAATTTCTTTTCGTTGGTCTTCTAGGTTTCAGGTTTTTCATACCACTTGGCTGTAGATACTTTTTATTTGGTCATTCTCTTGCAACTGTTAGACTGAACTTTAGTTGACTTACAGGAGAAACATTTATGGGATTTTTGTGTGTGGATATTTTACTTGTATATGTGGAAGTCAATAGATCCCTACAGGCATAATTAAAATTCTGCCTAGATCTTGAATAGGTTGTGTTTTAGTGGTCGTGCAGGTAACTTAGTGCAAAATATGTTGGCACTAACTAGGGATGGGCAAAAAATTTGAATCGAATTGTTGAACAGCCGAACCGAACCGATTTTTCAGTTAACAGAAGGGTTTCGGTTTGAATACAAATACTACCTAACAGGTATTTGTATGGTATGATTCCGTTTCGGTTTTTTAAAATTTTTACTTCGGTTAACCAAACTGAATTTAACTCATATATTAAGTTATATATAGAGTAATATTTTAAGAAGTTATTTATGTTAATTTATTTATCTACCTCTCTTGTTGATTGCATGTTGAAAGTGGTTGTGTTACAACATGTCATGAGGGTTAGTCATGTGTGATATATTACAACTTGCTATTTTTCCTGCATTTAGGATGAGAGAGATGAATAATTAGCACATGACTAAACATTGTGCTAACAGATTACACTATTGCTTATCTAATTCTTTGATTACTCGTATCGTACCTTGATATGTTGATTATTCATTTTCATCTAAATAAGCAACTGGGGCTTTTCATTTTCCTAGCTTGCAAGTGTCGCGATATTTCTTGAATAGACCATGGGGGCTCTCAGATTTTTTATGTAATGTTTCATGGGGCATATGTCTTATTACACCTATATGTTGGCCTTCAGATATTTGCTTTTGATGTAATTCCATATGTCCTATTTGCCTTCACTTGCTTAGTTGCTTATGTTGAAGTGAAGGAGCATCATTAATTGTTGTAGAATCATACGTGTATATATTGTCACCATACTCTGGCGGGGGGGTCATATTTTAATAATTCCACATGTTCTATTTGCCTTCACTAGCTTATAGTGAAGTTATGGGGTACCCAGAAATTGTTGTGGAACCCCGTTGATGTTTCTGATGCCACTAAACTTACTGAATTATCATCTCTAGATCAATTTGTCGGCCTTGGAGAGTTGTTGAAGTTCTGTCAAATTTTTGCTTTTGGTGTTTTGCACTGCTACGGTATGTACATTGTACAATTCTCTCCAAAAATAGTGAGAACTGGGTTTATGTCTAACGATTGTGGTAGAAACTTACCATTGAACCAAGGCACAATTAGGTGTGGCTAGAGATGTTCCTCAAATTCTCATCTTTTTCCACTACTGATCTATTTTATGGTCTAATCTTTTTGTGCAAGTCTTGAACAATTAGATAGTAGAATTGAAGATTTTTGTTGGTATTATTTATCAGTTCATATGCTATTTGTGCAACATATTTAAAGAATGAAATGTCATATGTTTGATCTGTTAAAACTTTTCTTTATTTGGATGTCTACTTATCAGATTAGGCTTCACTAGTTCACTTGCCATTGATAAAGTTTGGGAGCACCTGTCAGTGCTGGGAACCTCATGGATGTATTTGGTGTCACCAGACTTAGTGGGGGTGTCATATATATTAACTTTATTCATATATCCTATTTCCCTTAGCTTGTATTTTGGAGCACCGGTAATTGTTGTAGCCCTGTTGGTGTAGCTGGTGCCACTGATTTGCTTAATTATGATCTGTTGACCAATTTGTTGGTTTGTGGCAAGTTGTTCTAGTTCTTTTGCACCCACCCACGCACACGGACACAACACTGTTTATTTATTTTCTTTTGGTGTTTTGTTCCTAGTCACTGCTACACCATGCATAATTCCCTTGGTGGAAATTTGATCTGGTTTTGCATCTGATTTTTTGGGGAAGAAGCTTAAAGTTTAATGGTGTCACCGTTAGGTCGGACTGGATGTTTCTCAAATTGTGATCTTTTACCTCCATTGTCCTGTTTTCTGGTCAATTCTTTTGGACTAGGTATGAAAAAATATTCTTGGACAATCTGAGAGTGAAATGGAATTTGATAGAATGGATGATGATATGCCATGTCTTCCATTTCTTAAGATTACTATGTAATGTGCTGAACTCAACATTTTGAAATTACTCCCAAGTCTTGTATTTAGTTAAAAATATGTGACTCTGCCTGCTGTGTTTTGCTTTAAGTTCATTTTTATGGTTCCACCTTTTTGAAGACATTACATTTGCTGATTCTAAATATTCTGTGGAAGCTGAATTTTCAGTTTGTACTGCAAGGAAACATATATTTCAGTTCTCTGATGATATAGGTATGACTGGAGAAAACTTTTCTAATCTCTGAATCAATTTTGTATGTGTGATCCTATCAAAATCAACATTCCAACTGTTGATACCTATGATTGTAATCTTTGAATTGCTTTGATCTTTGTTGGCTCTTGAAGTCATAAATGCTGTGTACTGGAATTTGAATCTCAATTGATTGATCTCCAAGACTGCAACCCAGTACATAAAATGCTAAATTGATATGTCATATTATCTTCTTGTGTGAACTTGTGCCTGTGCTGAGATTATTACTGCACGGTTTTGACATGAAAATACAGGTCTTCAAAAGACTTTCCCAACACACACAGTCTTATCATGCATGCCTACAACTCAGACAACGCAGAGACAGTTGTCGATCACCTGGGTTTTCATAAGGCTTTATGCATTCTGATGGGCTGGAACTATTCGGTGCCTCCTGATAACTCTAAGGCCTATCAGAATATTTCTGCTGATGATGCAGAAGCTAATTGGTATGACCTGATTATGTGGCCGCCCACTGTCTTAATACATAATACTGTCACAGGGAAAGGTAAAGAAGGGCGTATTGAAGGCCTAGGAAACAGAACAATGGATAGTATACTTAGAGGTATCATGTACCCCCATTCTTTTATCATCTTTTCTTTTCACTAATCAGACATTCCTTAAGCTGTTTGTTGATTTTCTATGGTTGTGGATGTAATTGATTGGTAATTGGCATGTTGTAGCACTCTGTAGGATTTCAGTACTTTTCCAGAGTAGCCATTGCTATCTGACATTCGATTTGATCATCTATCTCCGCCATTGTCATTTATATCCACAACTTTGAACTGTTTCTACATCTACCGTGACTGGCCTATGTTGGAGTTGCACGTGGCCTGAGAACTTAATAATTCCCTATGGCTTTTTGCTTATTCTACATGCCTCAAAACTCATGCAATGGTTTCCATTTTGTGCAAAAGCATTTGGAAACCGTGCAGTTTGGTGCTGTGTCGGAATTGCTAATTTATTCCTTGCTGAAGAGTTGGTTGAAGGAAAAACTGTCTGATTACCCCATCCAATTTGACATACACAAAAAACCCGTGCTTGAGATTGAAGATTTGTTCATTCCTGATCCAGTATACTCTCCTTGCCAAGCTGTCCATTTAGAATTTTAGTTTATTTTGGTAAGCTTATGAGTTAAGAGCTTATCATCATCTGGCAACTGTATACTGGCAATAGTTGTGCCCTTGTGCTTCTTTAGATTATATATTAATTTATCCACGTCTGTTGAACACCCATTTGCTCTTATATTATGCTATTTTTAGATTATAGCGGTGCTTAATTTAAAGTCAACTATTACCTCGAATTTTCCTTGGTTTTTCTCAGACGTATGGTTAAGAGTATCAAGATCCCTTGTCCCTCATGAAAGTCTTTTCTTGTGTAACCCCTCAAAAGAATTACCAAAAGAATTTTTGAGGGGGCAACGATTGGTAATTGGATCGACTTTGCTTTACGTTTTTGTGCTTCCATTGAGATTAGTATTGCAGGATCAGTACTTTGGCACCACCTGATTGAATAACTCTATGTCTTTCTTAATCGTTCTTGTTACGATCTTTGATAGAGTGATGCCTCTAAATATGTTTAGATTTCATTCTGTTCATCAATAGAACGAAAATATTCTCATTATCTTCTTCCAGTGTGGCCTTTGGTTGTCCACATTGCAATTTCCTCAGCCACCAATCACTAACTGATATTGGTATGTGTATTTCGATTTCACTAATTTTATCCTGACTTTTGTGCTATTGAACATTCCATGGTCTATAGGATGTAATATCCTCAAAGGGATAAGCAAGTACTTCTATCTTATAATTTGCAAGACCAGTTGCAACCAGTCTTCTCAAGGAGCTATTTCTACTTGCTCTTTCAATTGGTTGTGAAATCTTGTCTTCTGTTGAACATCCTATGATCGGTGATCTGTAAGAACAGTCATATGATGAAAATGTGGATTCATAGTATGAATTTGGGCAATAGATCCTATTCACTTGCAAATCCCATGAGGGCACTCATGTTAACCCCTTGAGTTTCAATTACACCGTTGTAGCTTATTTTTATGATGCATATAGCATCACGCAACCCTTTACCCAAGTGGTGAAGGTAACTTTTTCCCGAGTTCCCTGGTTTCTGTATTTTATTGTCACTTTATAATATTTGTATATGGTAACGATGTAGCTCTAGCTAGCTTTTTGAGTTGAT
>MAYD01364396.1:0-13942 GCA_001909325.1 Ruellia speciosa
CATCTTATTAAATTTTAAATTTTTTATTTTCTTTAAATTCCTTCTAAATTAAAATTAAGCTAACAAGGCTTATGTTGTCTTTTATTTTATTTTTACTTTTATTTTTATTTATATAAATATATATATTTTTTTATTTTTTATTTTTATTTTTTATTCAGTTTTTATTTAAATTTTTAACATAACCCAAAACTTAATTTTAACCTTTCTTTTCATTTTACCCAACCCAAGTCATTTTCTTTTGTTTTATTTTCTAGGTTTCATTAGTGGATCCCTTGGTCGAATTTTATTTCTGATTTTATTTTCTTAATTTTATCTGTCGCATTGCACAGTAATTTAATCTCATTTAATCCTTAATCAATTACATCCATAAGACCAATTGAATTAAATAAGTATTTATTTACTTGTTTAAATCAGGTTTGGATTAATTGTGTTCTGTCTGTCGAAGTCCGAGTTATGTGATAAATATTCTTAATTTCTCGCCAAAAATATTTTGGGATCCAAATAAGTGGATAATATGGCATGAATAATTTAAATAGCTGTTGAAGTATACATTAGGATCATGGGTTTTAAATCAATTTCAAACCGAGTTCATCGAGTAAATCATTTTTTATTGAAAAGGCTCACATGTTTCAGTTGGAACGAAAGTACCTGTCTGTCAAAAGGGAACTTGTTTTTAAAATCTGTTTAAATTGATTTTACAATACTTTGCATTTCATGGTATCACGTAATTGAATTAGGGGCCATTTTCGAATCTCCCCCTTTCGGCAAGCGTGCATCTCAGGGAATACTTTGTATTCCATGACAATTTCCAGATATAACGAGATAACGTCTTTGTTGTCACTTTTTCATTAGTGTGAAACCAGATTTGAGAGTTTATCTTAGTCTTGGATGAGACAGGGTAAATTCTAACTGCATTTCGTGTTTGCGGAGGTTTCAACTCCGTTAGTACTAAATGGGTAATTTCTGCATAAAGAAACCTTGGGTGAATAGGTTTTAAATTCATACATTAATTTCAGTCTTACCATTCCGCATTACTTTTCTGCATTTAATTCTTGTATTTTAAATTCATGCATTATATTTCTGCGCCATAGTCTAGCATTTAAATTCAGAATTTTTTCCTGCTTTCACTGATAGTCAGCCACCCAAGTCATATTTGTGTACGTAAGAAAACCGCGGGAGGACATGGGTTACTCCGTAGCATGGGTGTGTTTTGTCTCTAGTGGTTAGATCACCGGTCAAAGGGCATAACTAACAACGAATTGGACGAGGGTTTGTTAGTTGCCGTTCTCTCACATACAACAAGCCGAAGGCGTTGGACGACGCAATGGTTTGGTGTGTGTATGTCTGGAAATATTTTCTGCATTTTAAGTGTTCAAAGCCTATAGCACCTGTCTGTTAAAGGGAATTCGGACGAGAATGCGCATTACTTCACAGCTGAACTAATTATTTATTCCAGAAAAATCCACATTTATTCAAAAACTGGGAAATTAACTGTATTCTGTCCATTTTCTTGACTTCAACATTTGTTCTATTTGGAGTATGTACTAGTGTCAGTCGTGTGAGTTTTGTGTCCTTGTGTGAGTCGTCATTCAGATATACTGCGTTTTAGTATAGATTTACTGCTTTCTTAGAACAATTTTACTTGCTTTCTTAGAATAAATGTAATCGCTTTCTTAGATTAGATTTTAGTTATAATTTAATACTTGTTATCTGATGAGGGTAACCGAGTCAAACATTTAGAGTAATAAATAGGCGTGGGTCCTGCATCTATCGCACATCCTCCAGTGGACGATCCGGTATTCACTTATAAATTCTGCAACTTGACCCCGTGCGCTTTCGGGTTGTACCAAGAATTGCCTTACCTCTCATATTTATTCCATTTCCAGTGACAACCTTTTAATACACTTCATCTGTTCCATTTACATTCCATTTCCGAGAGGAAGTACTGTGTCATGTATATAGTTTCATGGCTCCGTTCTGCTGGCATTTTGTCAAAGTTTCAACATTCAACAGGCCATGGCTAATACGTCAACATTTTGTCAGTACCAAAGTTTCAACATTCAACATTTTGTCAGTACCAAAGGCCGCTAGGGCGGCCCAAGAAACACAACGGGGCTAATACATCATGGCTGAGGTCCAAGGCGGCTCCGTGCTAAAGGATTGAGCCGAATCAAAGCCAGTTGAAGATGCAGGGAGAGGGGCCATTTAGGACCTGGAAAGGACCAAGGAAAGACCTGCGAAGGGCAGAACCAAGGAATAATTGCAGAGGAAGAACTGTCGATGCACATTAGAGCAGTTACCCATATATGACCCTGAACAGTTTTCCCTCATCATTGTTGTAACGACCAGCAGAGCCTTTAGGGTTAGTTAGTGATAGTGTTAGTGGTGGTAGTGGGGAGTTTGATAGGCTAGTAACGCCCCTGGAATGCTTGTATAAATACCCCCTTTTTCAATAAGAAACAGGTCGTCGAGAGACCACCTCAAAGCACTTATCTTTTTTATCTTTACATGCTTTCTTTACGATGCTTTCCTAGGAGTAGTGAACCTTAATTTGAGGTGTTGTCCTTCCTTCGACAAGGTGGTTGTTGATTTCGGATAATCGAGTCAACAAATTGGTTCTGTTGCCGAGAAACGACTAGTCGCATATCTGTGTAGTTGTTTACCGAAGGTTCATTTGGTGAAGAAGCAAGAAGATTCACAACATCTGACCAGCGTTGTCGTTTATCTTGTGTTTTGGTAAAGGGATGATGTCGCAAGATGTGTACAACCAATGGGTTTCTCTGGCCGCAAAGATGGGAACCGTGCTTTGGCAAGCGCTCCTCTGGCCACGCCTAATGGATGTGGCACCGCGATAGTGGCCCATACTACGTGTCCACTAGGTTTGTCCAACACGAGTATCCTGATTACGGACGGTTTCAGGGTGCACGAGGTGGTGTTGTGCCACGGGCCACTTATCATGGCTGGGGACCATAGTAATGTGACCTACGGCCATCTCTGGCTCTATATGCCTCACGGCCAGCCACTACCACGGTTGTCCAAACAACGGGTATAAAAGAGACCCCACTTCCCGAAGTCGGGATGGGCATGGTCTATGCTCAGGTGCTTGGCCAAGGAGGTGGGACAGATGACCAACAAGAACGGCCAGTGTCGCAGGCCGACAAAGGGAAAGAAAAGGTACTTGATCACCCCAAGCCCGATAAGGGCAAATAAAAGGCACCTGAACAGCCAAAGGCAGAGTCACCGGGTGGAGGTTTGATGCAAGATGCCTGAAAGGGACGGCCTCTACCAGACTTGACCGAGGCAGATAAGGTTTTTACCGTCGGTTTTGATCAGCCAAGAGAGTATCAGGAAAGCAGCCAGTGGTCGTTCCAGGCTAAAGGAAGCGGGCCGACACAGACACCTCCTTCTGCTCAACGAGGGAGAAATGCTATCCGACAGCCACAAGATTGAGTTGCAGCGCCCGATTGTGGAAACCTGGACGCCTGAACAAAATGGCTCCCAGGCCAGGAAAGGTAAGGGGGGCCAGGGATCTAAGCTGTCAGCAAGAGTTGAGATCGAGTGGTGGCCCAAGGCCGAGGTTTACGAGCCCAAAACTTGAGTCCCTCATACGGCACCTGTGGAAAGCTGGCAGATCAACAAGCTAGCAGCAACCAGGCCGCATCAGCCGTGGCCACGAGAAATGGCAAGAACCTAGTACCGGAGATTCCAACGAAACCGCACAGCCCACCGCCAGAAAATAGTGGAGAAAGAGGCCGAAGAAACTAGTACTCCAAGGGAGAACAAGCCACCCGAGGCTATTCCCAAGAGCACTACCCTGGACATCTATACAGAGGTGCTCAAGGCCATAAAATGCTACCACCCTGGCCAGAAGATCACAGTGGTGATTCGTGGCCTTGAAATAGCTACCAGTGCCTCAAGGACCGATAAACGGCCAAAAGACTCGACTTCTGGCTCAGCCGAGGACAAGAGAGCAGGACAGATACCCCAACGACAAGGCCAAGAGCCTATTGTCGAGGCCGGTGTGCCCTGAAGGGAGTACGGTCGGCTCCAACCTCAGGGATCGGCTAACCAACCGCTAACCATTCAGGAAGTCCTTGCGGAGAACGTCTTGGCCTCAATAAGAAAGGCGACAACTAATGCCTCTGTCACTTATGCTAAGTGCAACCGAAGCTTCGCCCCTATCGATGAGGATCTAAAAACTGTAGTGGGAGAGGATCATACCCCACTGGCAATTTTAGAAGAGGTCTACACAGCGGTACTGGCTAACGTTATCTTTTGCTCTTCATATCGAGAAGCAAAAGGTGTGATGGCCATGGAGGACCATGCTAGAGGTACCTCTTCGAACGTAGTAGAATCCCTCACCTCTCCAGCCACGCCCGGTCAGAGGCCGACGCTGGTCAGTGGAGATGTCTCAATGATGGAAGTCAAGCCTAAATTCGACTTCGAATCAGACTGGGATGTCCAACAGCTAAGGTTCGGGTCATTCTCGCCCATTGCTTTGGAACCAGCGGAGTGAACCAGAGGGGAGCCAGACGCCACCTCGCAGGGGTCCAACTAACGGGCGAAACCAATCAGGACCTAGACCTGGAAGAGAACGATGACAAGGCTTTTATGTGGCTATGGGGCTTACCCCGTCAGTCGGCATAAATATGGCCAGCATGATAACCGTTGATAATGATGATGACGGGTCATCATGTGAATCTACTTGGTATGGTGGAGACAAGCCCTAGGCATGTCTGGCTGATCATGAGTTTCCCACGGCCGAGATAGGTGAGCCTATGGCTAAAAAGTTCAAAGCGCCCACCTACAAGGAATGACGCCACATGGAGGCCTTATACGTTTAGGCCCATGTGGACGGGGTCCTGTTAAGGAGGGTTTTCATTGACAACGGTGCAGCACTTAATGTGATGACGTACAATATATTTCAGAAGCTGGGCAAAGACACAAGGGATCTGGTCCCCACCCAGATAAAGTGGTCGACTTTTCAGGGTTGGTGTTCGAAGCCATGGGAGTGGCTACAACAAAGATAGCTATCGGGCCAAGCACTGTTCTCGCTGCCTTTTCCATGCTCGAAGCGTCGATCCCATACAACCTATTGTTAGGTTGGGATTGGATCCATACAGATCGGTGTGTGCCATCTAGCCTTCATCAACAGTTGATGTTCTTCGAAGGTTCAACGGTTCAGTTCATTGACAAGGATCCAACACCATTCGACTAGACCAACAAGGCGGAGGATGCACTCTTCTTTTTTAGGCCAGTACAACCAATTATGATGATGGCCACGACTACGGCCGACCAATGGACGAATTGTATGCTGGGAAACTTCAGTTTCCATTTTCGATATGAAATGGCCGAGACACGGCCATGTTAATATGTAAGTTAGCTCCCCAAAATCATCCCCGTAAAGTAGGATGATGGCCAAATGCGTATTTGTATAAAATGTGGAAATCTAGATCTGGCCGCAATGAAGGATGAATGTGTAACGCATTGGGCCGGTATGTCCATAGATTTGACTACCAGCTGTAGAATCTTATCATTAATGGACAATTTTTCATATCAACAATCGGAATTTTCTTAGCCGATACCGATGCATTCAAAATGATTGTCCGATGTTCTGGACCATATGGCATTTACGAAGGAATTGTGACGTTCATCGGACCTAGGAAGGCCAATGCAACTTATCAGAGGACGGTGAATTTGATTCCTAATGATCTGATTATCTACAACAGTGTGGGTTACATAAATGATATCAAGGTTAAGGCTAATCCTTTGCGAAATCAAATTGGGCAAATTAAGGACCAATTGTTGCGAATATTCACAAAAACTATGGGAGAGACACAAGGATTCCCGGTTGCTCTGTTTGCAAAAGGCCCAACTATCTATAGGGGGCTAGATGACATGCCACCTTTGGCGACATCAAAGCGTTGTTGGCCCAGCTGCCAGTCAAGTCTTCCCCAAGACAAGGCCAACCTCTAAAATCGCACCTAGCCGCAACAAAAGCCACAGTTAGTGGAATGATGGTTCAGAAGGGCTAGCGACGGCTCTAAGCGGGCCGCATATTATCTTGGGAAAGCCCTTGTGATTACGGGGGGGCAATGGCTCCCAATTGGGAAGGACCATACCTGGTGTTAGGCAAGGTGGGATACAAAGCCTACTAGCTGATAGATCTAGATCACTGGAAAAAGAAACGACCATTAGATGGCTGACACTCAAAAACTGTATTGCTCAACCGTTCGAAGGAATAAAAAAATAGATTGCAATACAAAATGTACCATTGTGTTCATAACAAAATGGTTATTTACAGAATACAATGTGTACAAATATTATTGGGAAGGAGTTATGGCCGAAAAGTGTCTTAGGACATCCATAGTTGTGTCATCATATTTAATGTTGGCCACGAGTTCTTGGCCGACTTCCAAAGATCGTTGGCCATGTCAGTCAGAGACGCGACTCTGCTTTCAACCATCCGGTAGGACGACGGTGGATAACCATCGAGTCGACGCCGAGCCGCCGCAATATGTCGGTGAAACGACCCTTTAAAGCTTCCATACTGACAACACGCATTGTCAACCCCTCCCACCAGGCGTGAAGGCCTTCCAGTTGGGCTTGAATGGTCGCCAACTATTTCTCGACGGAAGTAATCTCGTCGGCTACTACTGCAAGTTCAGCCCTGACGTGGGCACAATTGTCTTGTGTCTGGCTCTGAGCTTATCGATTAATGACAAGATCTTGTCGTCATCCTGCAGCCTGCGCGTCTTCTTTCTACGTATCGCGCCGATGTTCGACGATCGCTGCACGAAGGGGACAGACGACACTGAGAGATGTGATGACCTTCACTACCCGAAGGCGAACGCTCTCGCTAGCCGGACTTAAGCGTTAGGGGCAAAGAAGAAGGACAACCTCTTTTCCACTTCACCCCAATGATCTAAGGCATCTTCCCAGGATCACCACATGAAATAATCAATCTGAGCAAGGCAGTCAAGGGCGATGGGCGTGACCGGAGGAGTCAGTGGGCTAGCGTCCTCATGTTTTGACAGGGACTAGTCAGAAGCGCACTCTGAAGGACCTGCCACAAAAGGGGAGGCGCGGTTCGAAGAAGCCACTCACAAGTCAAGAAAAATGTCGTGACAATCTCAAAAGGTGAAATATTGGCAAGAGCTTAGGGTAAATTTAGAACATGTCAAAAGAACCTTTTATAGATGCTAGGCCCAGGGCCCAAGGAGCATTCAAGTCGATGCGACATTTGAGGGAAACGAGACGTCCCAGAACAATCATTACCTGGAGTTTCGAAGATTCATTTAGGGTGATGATTGTGAATATTTTTGAAATAAATTTTGTGGCCGATTACACTTCGACCACAAAAAAATTTATTCGGGGGGCCTCTGTTGACACTCAAAATATAAAAGTGGCCATGATTGCCACGAGTCACGGCCATTCAATAGGGCCAATGGATTAATCAGCCAAAGGATCAGTACTGAAGGCCACTAGGGCAGCCCAAGAAACACAACGGGGCCGATACGACACGACCGAGGTCCAAGGCAACTCCGCGCTAAGGGATTGAGCCGAAACAAAGCTCGACTAAAGATATAGGAAGAAGGGCCGTTTAGGCCTGGAAAGGACCAAGGAGAGACCCGCGAAGGGTAGGGCCAAGGAATAATTGCAGAAGAAGAATCGTCGGTGCACATTAGAGCGGTTACCCACATGACCCTGAACGGTTTTCCCTCGTCATTGTTGTAATGACTAGAAAACCCTTTAGAGCCAGTTAGTGATAGTGTTAGTGGTGGTTCTAGGGAGTTTGATAGACTAGTAACGCCTCTGCAATGCTTGTATAAATACCCCCTTTTTGAATGAGAAACAGGTTGCCCAAAGACCACCTCGAAGCACTTATCTTTTTCATCTTTACATGCTTTCTTTACAACGCTTTCCTAGGAGTAGTGAATCTTAATTCGAGGTGTTATCCTTCCTCAGACAAGACGGTTTTTGATTTCGAATAATCAAGTCAACACATATAAAACATGAAATGCCACTACTCCCTCCTAAATCTAAGTGAAAGGTTATTCCTGCCACAAACTACATGCACTTATCCATCAAATTGCCATAAATATATTATCCAAACTGTAGAGTTAAAACCATACTAAAAATACTATAATTATAAACTCCTTGCATTTTTACCTTAGAGTAATCTGCCACCTTCAATCTTGCTCAAATTTGAGGAACGTCATTCTCAAAATTCTGCAAAAGGGCACAAATAATTGCTCCCCAATTCGTATCATGTGATTGCCTTCATCAAAACTTATAATCATAATTCATACTCACAAACAGATCCCCAAGAGTAGGACTTTCTAAAACAATAACTCTGTTAACACTCAAAATCAAAGATTGGTCGTGACTGCCACAAGCCACGACCAAGGAAAAGGCCGATGGCTAGATCAGCCGGGAAATTGGGATGAAAAGGCTGCTAGATCGGCCCAAAGATGTGCAAAAAGGACGTTGAGATACGGTCGAGGCCCTAGTGACCTTGTTACAAGGGATTGGGCTGAACTTGAGCTCAATTGAAAGGATAAGGAGAAAGGCCGTCAAGTAACGACCGCTGAGATAGGACGGATTATAGACCTTGCCTAAAGGTGGATGGGCCGGGAGATAAGGCTAAGGGAAAGAGCCGATGGAAGACGTGTTGGGCAGCAGTTACACCCACGTTTCCACCTCACCTTCAGTAGCTGTGGTATAATAGAGAGGACCTTCAAGGGCCATTAGTGATAGTGGTAGTGGCAGCCCTTAGTTGTGTTGGATGATTTTTGATCATCAGTACAAAATGGCGGCTAAGGAAGAGAAAGTTGCACAATGGGACAGTGTTGTCACCATGCATCGAGAGGTCGAGAGCCAGACACGAGACAGACGTGCCCATGCTACATCCGACCTTGCCATTGTGGCAGATGAAATTTCTTCTGCCGAAGAACAATTGGCAGCCATTCAGTCCAAGCTCACCGCCTCTATGCTCATCAGGAAACCCTAACGATGGTGATCACCGATATCGAGACCACCCTTGGGCTTCATCACTGAGAGATTGCCTCAGCAATACTTAATTGTGACCAATTGCCTTCTCTAGCTTATATATCAACACTCTCTAGGAGACAGCTAGAACCTTAATCACACATGACAAGGTGGCTATAAGTGTTTTGAACAAGTCTTTAACCGTGCAACCCCTCAATAGTTGTAACATTGTATCTTTTGCATATTTTGTATATGATTAATACAATGTGACTTTTCTTTAAGGCGCAATTTGTGCATATTGATTTTTCAACAAAACGGATTGCACTGCCTTCAAATGGAGGCCATTCGCATTTGTTTTTTTCCCTTGGCCATCTGAATTAGTAAGCCAACAATCTCCATCTTGGCCTGGGACCAAGTTGAGATCCCTAAACTAAGTCCCCCTCATTGAACTATTTTGGCTTAACTTGCTCGTTAACATACAGGTCCGTTTACCTTTTGGCAATTGCGTTTAAGGCCATGGGCCATTGTTCATTGGTCAGTTTGAGGGTTCTTTCCATAGCTTACTACTCATCACTCAACCGTTAGCTTATGTGGTGCGGCCACGATGATGGCAACATGGGTTTACAAACATTCTACCTTATTTGGTGATGGCCGACTGGGAAATGCCAAATCGGCATGTTGAGTCTTCTTACCAACTCAATTGCTTGGTCTTGGTCAATGTTTACCCTATGTCACGTTTAGCATGCAATTGGGTTCGTCGTTTATATCTTTCGGCCTTAAATGTTAACCATTGATATCCATCATTAAGACGTGCATTGGTACAATTGCACTCAAGGCCATAAACCATTTCTTATCAACTTTGGACACATAGTCCATCATGGCCCAACATTTAGCACTTCCGAATGGGCAATCAAGAGCCTCGGCCCCTTAAACCGTTGATTTTTTATTCCAAGAGTTCGATTCAAAGAGGCTATATGAACGAAGTGCCGAGCGGTAGCGATCCTCCAACTCAGGCGGTCCTACCTCAACCATCCGTCCATGCGATCGGCCTTAGGTTGGCATTGTCAGTTGTAACCTCAGCCATCACTTAACCCAGCTCCTTAAGACGTAGCTGTGCTTGCCTATCATTTGATCCATCTCTTGGATCCAGAGCCTGGGCATATGTTAGACCCATCCACACTTTGGGAAACGGATCTTCATCCACCTACATGCAGAACATTTTCAAGCGTCCCGCATTAATGGCTCTCTGCAACGCCTTCCGAAAGTGGTTGCACTTACTTGTAGAATGATTCCGGGCATTGTGCCATTTGCCATATCTTCTTCCTCCCTTCATATTGTCGGGATTGAAGACCGGTTGGCCCCTAGGGAATACGATGAGTTTGGCAGCAACCAACTCATCGAAAATCTCATCAGCCTTCATTGTGTCGAAGGTGACTGACACCTTCTCACCTCCAAAGGCTTGCCTTGGGGCTGTTGGTGTAATGTCCGAAGAATTTCCGGGATTTTTTCCAGTTTCCCCTGACCTTCAGGGCTCGCGGTATCCGAGCCCAGGGCTCGCGGTTTTCAAAACCGCGACCCAATAACGCGAGGTCTGGGCTCGGCCCAGACTCGGCCCATAACGTGTTGGCCTATATTAACCCTAAATCTGACGTTTTGGCTCATTTCCAAACTGAAATTCCAGAATACTCTCCCATTTTTCCCTCTTCTTCTTCCTTGGTGTGAGAGTAAGAGATCTTGAGATTCTTGAAGGGTGAAGATTTGGAGCTTGAAATCAGATCCTTGAGGTAAAGGTTCTTCCATTTCCTTTGTTGTTCTTGCCTTGGTTTGGTTGTTTTGATGAAGAAACCCTAAGAACTTCATTTTAGGGTTTAAGCTTGGAACTTGAGTTTAGGAAGGATTTGGAGGCTTGAAACCCTTCCTTGGCGTTAGGGGAGGTAAGTGGAAGCTTGATCCATGGTTGTTTTCCCTTCCTTTTTGTTGTTGGAATTAATCTAGGGTTTGATGATTTTTGGGTTAATCTTGGTTTTTAGGCTTGGAGGTTGTTAAGGGAGCTTGAGGAAGGCTTGTACATCATCCCCACTTTGTAATACAGGCAAGAGATAAGCTTAGGAATGTGTTTTTCTGATCTGAATCGATCGCGCGACCTGCCTGCGCAGTAGCAGGGCTCGCGGTATTCGCGAGCCCCGGTCGCGGAATCGAATTCTGCGACCCAATAACGCAAGACCTGGAGGTCTCAAAAAATGATGTTTTGCTCCATTTTTCATTCTGTGATGATCGATAATAATTATGTCCCCTGTTCCTCAATGTCGGTTGGAATTGCATTATGCCTTGCCTTGTGAAATCTAGGTTGAAAGTTGATAATGTGTAGGATGATGACACTAATGGCCTAGAAAGGTAATTTGGGAGAAATGTTGATATAAATGAGGTTATTGATTTGGGATATGCATAAGTAAGGGGATTGTAGATTATGGCATTGAGTTAGTGACGCCTTGAAAGCATGATTAAGAAATGTGGCACCTTGAAGGCATGTGACTTTATGAGTTAGAAAGGATGAGGGTTCCTTATGTTTGAGCTATTACTAGCATGCGTGTAGTGAGTGCCGATATGTGGCCATGGCAGGCCTAACTTGGATTGCTTGCATAGAGTCGACACTGTCGATGCGCGGAGCAGCATGGGTGTCTATATTATCGTGGCATTGTCGATACACATAGTATCATGGATGCCTGTTTGCTTGGCATTGTCGACACCTTGATGTCATGGATGCCTGACTGCGTAGACATTGGCGATACACATAGTATCATGGATGTCTGGATTTGTGGCATTGTCGGTATGTGCGATACCATGGATGCCTAGGTTGGAGCATTAGGTAGGAGCCGGCCTAGGCATTTCTTCTGCATATGCATATAGGTTAGATAGGTGTATGTTAGGCCATGCATCATATGCATTATGTGTATGCTTGTGGATTGAAGCACCGGTATGGGACGGTGTGATGTCTTGTTATTATTCATTTTTATTATGACTTCCTTTACGTATGATCCTTATTCTTAATGCCGTTTATCCCCTGCTCAGTACGTTGTACTGACCCCTTTGCCTTTCTTTCTTTTATAGATCCTCCTGGAGGCGCAGCAGCATGACATGGGATTGGGGTTGAGTGAACACTAGTATAGGCTGCATCCGTTGCCTGCTTTGATTTCATTTTGAGAACTGTGATATGATTTACCTTATTGCCGGCCTGTGGCCATACTCTTGTCTTTTGGAAAATTGCCGTGATGGCTGATACAGGGCGGGAGGCCCGGATATGATGTTTCATTTTATGATTTGGTCAGGAGGACCTGTATGGTTGTGGATGCTGTTATTGCTATGCTAGTGATTCCTTTTGGCTTGGTTTCTGCTTTTCGTGCATGTAAGATATTAATTAATCATTATAACCCCTGTTTGTCTGTTGTACCCGGCTTCGTATCGGTGCGCTTAAGCTAGCTGGCCACTAGTTTAAGTAAACTGGTACGGCAGTAACGTTGCCAAAAAGGTTTTAAATTTTTGGGGCGTTACAGTTGGCGGCCTCAAAGCCTTACAGACGTAAAGCTGGCCATCCACAACCAGCTCGGCCACACAGAGAGCCGATTGGTTTCAGGAAATCGAGTCAACAAACTCTAACTAGCTCATAAACTACTAACATTTAATAATAATAATAATAATAATAATAATAATAATAATAATAATAATAATAATATTCCCACTAACATAAAATAATAATAATAATAAATCACTTTACGCAATTTCTACAATTTTTGGGCACACTATCCCGAATTGGTCAAAACCAGTTATACCCTGATAATGAGAATAATAATAATTTTCTTGGCCCAATCATCTCATTGAGTCCACAAAAGTCTACACCCATGCAATCTGCCTGTCTTGAACTGATGTTCGTTGCGATAATATTTATTTAAAAAATTTTCTTCCATAAATAAATTATATTAGCATGCAGGATTAATTTTTTTCTGTATATTTTGAGGCATTAAATTAGGAATTCAATTCCACAAATTTTCTTCCATCTCAAAAATATAAGTAATTCTTCCCGTTTATGAGACTTCAATCCCATAAATTAATTTGGGTAAAAATGATCATTTTTACCACATGGCCAATTATTTCAAATTTAGAATTGAAATTTTCACTTCACTTAATCCAAATTTCTAAATCTGTTCTAATTTTTTTTCTTAATGCAAAATTAATTATTCCTTATAATTAATTCTAGAAAAATTTTCACTCAAATTCAGAAATTCTTTAATCCGATTTAAGTCCGAATTTTCCTTTTTAATAATACCGGGTATTACATACAAAAACTACAATCTTTGATTTATCTTTCTCGTATTCAGGATTCATGCCAGGAAACTTAGCAACTTCAGCAGAAGCCCTCAACCACTACCGATTATAGCAATCCATCTTGGGAAGATATTTCTCATCACGGTATGGGGCTTCAGAATGGTAGGTTTATGAATATACTCGAGATATTAGTTGGATATACCCAATCCTTGTACAAGTTGTCTGGATATACCCAATCCTTTCTTATATTCAGGATTCATGTCAAGCAACTTCAATTGAAGCCCTCACTCATTCCCCTATTGGGGGCAATGGAGTATAGCAGCCCATCTTTGAAAAATCTTTCCTCATCACCAGTTTCGTCATAGTATGGGTTTCAGGAATGATAAGGCTTATCAAAACCCTGGTTGTACTTGATATCTGTAAACAAAAGGATCTCTCGTCAATTTTTTTCCCTAAATTCTCCATATTATTCTACATTCTCCGCACACTCCATATGTTAATGGAATGGTAGGAGATGGAATATAGAAATTAACCTTTTGTTTTTGTATGGTTGAATTTGGTAAATTCAGACCAAATTAGGGAATTTGAATTTGGAAGTTAAATTCAACAATTACCAATTTCAAATTGGTTG
>MAYD01364422.1:0-12066 GCA_001909325.1 Ruellia speciosa
ACAGTTTGCTAAACTGATTTGATTATTTAGTTAGTTTGGTATTTTAAATTTGAATATTTTGATAATATATATATATATATATATATATATATATACCTTAATCTTATTAACTGAATTGCAATACAATGTATAAAATAAAATTTAAAATGGAATGATTTAATTATTATTTATTATCACTAAATGAAAATTAATATTAAATATTTTTAAAAAATAAAAATAATTTTAAACATTGATTATATTAATGTAAATGTATTATTTAACAATACATATTTGAGTTATTTAATAATTCAACTTCATATTTAAAATTCAAATTCACATTCAGTTTCTATTAAATGTGTTAATCAACTGTTTAATCATTTATTTAACATTAAACACGTTCTTATTTTTGAAAAAATATTTGCACGAAAGGCATTTAACAAATGTTGAATGTGTTAAGCGGGTGTTTAAATAACTTCCGTTCATAAAAAACATTTGTAACAAAGTCATTTAACAACTACTGATCATTTTTTTTATTTAATCTAAACCATCAAATGCTAATTCGATGGTAGGGGTGGCAATTGGGTTAGTGATGCCCCGAATTTTTCTTGTCCAGGGTTCGTGATTTTTAGCTGTGGAATCGAAAACCATGGTCCGATACCGCGCATGGGCCAAGCCCAAGCCCAAGCCCATTGGGTTAGGCCAGGTCTAAAACAATGTATACCCCTCTTCATTCATTTTTTTTCGGCATTCCAGACTCTAGAACTCAAATTTTGCTTTCCCCTTCCTCAAGCTTTCTTGTTTCTTGGTTTGGCTTGGTAGGGATCAATTCTTGCTCATCGAGGTATGAAGGTAAGTGTTGATGTTTTATTTTTGGGCATTGTTGCTGGAAATCAGATTTTAAGTTGTTGGATTTTGGGGCTTTTGGTTGTAGGTTGGAGATTTGGGATTTGTGCAAGAATTAAAGCCTTGGCATTGGATTTTGTATCAACATTCGACAAACAAGGGTTAAATACTATTTTTGATACCACCACTGTTTTTGTCTCCTCGAGCACGAAAATCGAGGTCTGCCTGACGTCGGTGTAACACCCCGGTTCTCCTTGGCCGGAAATGCTACCACAATGCCTAACTTACTCCGGGAATCTATCCTAAATCCATTGTAAGTCGGAACGTTAAGGCTAATCTATTCTAATTGTCTCATCCTATCAGAGTACGCTGGATTTCAGGAAACGTGTCCTCTTTGATCACAACTCACTTACAACTAAGAATAAAAATAACACAGAAGAATAATCAAATATAAATGCGGAATTAGTTAATTACATACGTCTTATACCAAACATGTCACTCACCGGGACTCGGCCATTAGTACAAGCCGATTAAACAAATTACATTGAGATTCAAGAGAATAAAATACAAAAAGTAAATCCTGCATCCAAAAGTTTCATGTTAGCACAAGATATCATGTGTTCTCTCGACCTCACTCAAAAACCCGACGAGTAGTAACTCGTCCCCCTACTCAGTTGGCTGGAGGTATCTACTCGCAGCCTGACGTTCCACCTGAGATGCAATAATAGAATCATTAGTCACGAGACTAAGTAAAGAAAACACACAGTCAAGTATGCAATCAATGCACTCAAAGAAGATCAAGCCAGCAATACCTTTATACATATTACTGACAGATCAGTTTAAATCAAATTTGACTCAATTCGAAACCCAACTCATGTAACTCATCTCAATTAAATCGTGAATGCTCAAGCATGCAGCTCAAGTTAAATTGTCGGATGCGTATGCACAAGTTTAAAAACGGGTTAAGCAATGCAGCTCCAAACTTGCGCTTAAAAACTCATGTAGCAGACACTTTCATATAAGAGTGGATTTTGGAAACAAGGGAAAGCCCCACTTAGCTAACCCAGGTTTCACCTCTGAACAAATCTCAACATACTCAAGTCTTGCACGGATGGAATCACTCGATCAACTTAACGGTCCATCAGCAATCTCAATCTGGTGAGACGGAACTCTATTGCGTAATCTAGTATCACGAATGACACGTGAATCCGCTAGTTCGTGACTCGTTCGAAGTGTAGGTACGTCTTTGCAAACGAGGGTGGGTCCTCACCACACTCATATTGCAGTGTGCACCGCTAACTCGTCCTATCATCTATTCTTATATTACCGGTAAACCTCGTCATAGGGAGCTACCCCACGAGAGTAGAACAGGGGTTACTCTGGAAACTGAATTTCCAAGTGGAAATACTCAGCTTATGGCGATCAACCCAAAAGCAAAATCTGAAAGGGACTCCATTTTGTTATTTCACTTTACGTTATTAATCATTTAATGCGATACATTAATTAATTAATCAGGTCGTTGATTAATTTATCCCTATCTCTGTCAATGTCCAATCCGGTACAAGGATATATAAATCGTTGTCCGTGATTAGTAGGCTTAGTATCTTACATGCGATATCGAATTCGTACATGAGTTCATTATGCAAATGCTCACGAAGGCACATAATGAAAAAAAACAGTCATTCAAAAACACTAATACATCATGGATTTAATTACAATAATTAAATAAAGCAAGTAAAATAAATTAATTGACGTGCTTAATTTAATTTTACTCAGCCAAATAAAAGTCGGCACTTTATAATTTAAGTGGGTCTTACGAGTGCCATGCTTATTTTCCTTACCTTTATCAACAATCTTGTGTAATCTTGTTTCACAACAAACAGCACAAGATCCTACCTCGCGACAACAATTACAAGTAGATGAGCCTACTATAACATCCCATGTTACAGAATAGTCTTTTCCGATGCCAGAAAATGTGTAAAAAATTTTCGCGAAATTAATTATAGAAGAATAATTAATTTTCGAGATGTAGAGAATTTTATTAAGGACATTTGGACCCAAAGGACTCGACAGATCTATTTGGATTAAATAATTAATTGGGCCAACTTGACTGGAAAGCCTAATTATGGATTCAGAAGCCCAATAGCGACAATGGACGACATTTAGAAAATAATACTCCCTGGGGTGGAAAGGGGAATATTAAAGACCATGAGGGGTCAAGAGATGAAGTCTGAGTACTTCAGGGGTTAAATTGAAATTTCAGAAAGTTAGAGGACAGAAATTGAAGATTTGGAATCCCAGGGACTCGATTGAATTAAATTAGAATATTAGGGACTCAATTGGAATTTGGCTACTCTTAATTTCTAATTAAGGGTTTCAGCCTCAGAATTCAGACTTCATTCAGACAGAGAGAATGCGAGAATGGTTTCTTCTTTCTCCTTTCTTCGTCTTCAATCACCATTTCCGGTCGCGAGATTTAACCTCCGGTCGTGAGGTCTGGTTGAGGATACAAGGCCGTGAGAGTGTGTGTATCTCTTACCCTTTGGAGGTCGCGAGATTTGGTTCAATTCGCGTCAGTGGGTTCCATCTTGGGGCCATGGTTGCGAGGTTTGGGATTGCCGAGTGTAAGATTGGGTTGGGGGTCGCGAGATGTACGTTATTACCATCTCCAAGCTATGACCATTTGACTCGCAAGTGAAACTGCGAGGTCTGTGGTCGCGGGATTAAGGTTTACAAGATTTGGGAATCTTGGAATTGGTCGTGGGACTTGAGTCAGTGGACGACTCCTATATAAATAGGGGAGCAACCCCAACTCTCAACGCATTTGTTCAATTATTGGTGTTCAATTATTGGCGTTGGTATCTTCGTTGCTTACGGCCGAAGGTAATTTGCTCGAACCCTTGTTTCTTTGATTTGGGGTTTCTGATTTCAGATGCATAACCTTGTATTTGAATTATTCGATGTTGAGTCAGGGATTATGGATTGTTGATACCTTTACTTGATGTCTGAAATATTGGTTTCTGTTTAGGGATTGATTCAATGTTGAGTTTAGTAAGTTCAATTAATTTGTTTTGTGTCAGATTTGGTTGCTGGTTCGAGTAATGTTTTGTTGTGAATTGATACCCGATGTTGTGTTGAGGGTAATCTTGTGTGCAACGACCAAAAATCGATTTTGGTAGGATAGCATACAGGTTGAACACTGCAGTTTGGTTCTGTGTTTGGTTGGCCTCTGTTGTGGTTCCAGAATGGTTTGATGTTCTGTGTATGGTTGTCTTAGTCGGTTGGAATGGTCATAGATGCTATTTCAGTTGGTCCCATTTCCAATTTAGATCTGTTGCTGGTTTGGTTTCTGTTATTGTTCCAATTGGTTCTGTGGGTGTGTGATCAGTTGTGTTGATTGCTCGATGAAGGGATTAAGATCCGAGGGCTTATGGATCCTTGTTTCCCCTCAAACTCTATTGAGGTTAAGAGACGGGGGAAGATGAGTTGGATTGCAGTTTGGTTCGGTTTACAGTTTGTTGTTGTTGCTTCAGCCTGTTGGATTAGTTGGTGTTGAATTAAGTCCAATATTTGTTTCTCCCTCTCAGCCTTTTAGCCTGATTAAAGGGTTTGGAGACGTTTATTGGGTTACGGGATAAACCGATGATGAGATCAAGTCGAGACCGATCTGATGTTCCCCGGTTGATTCAATTTTCATTATTGGTACAGTGGGTATTGGCAGTGTTCATGTTGTTCTTCCTCAGTTCATGTGTGTTCTTGGTTATTCTTGCTCATTGCTCATTTGATCTGTAAGATGTGCTGAGAATGGAATTTGGACTGTTATGGGTATTGGGCACGGAACTGGGCCTGTTTAATTAATTAAGTGTTAGTGGGCCTCGGTTTTGGGCTTGGGCGGTGGAATGAAGTATAAGGGCAGGTTCAGTACTTGGACAGGCATGTAAACGGGCTTGGGCCGTGTGAAATTAATTAATTAATTGGTCACGACAGAATTGGGCCGATTGGTTGGGCTGGACAGAATAATTAATAAATTCAGTGGGGCTGTTAGCAGTTTGGGCCGTTAGATTTGGACTTAATATTTAATTCCTTAATTGGGATTACAATTTAATTGAGGCACTTAATTAATTAAATTAAATTAATTATTTGTTTCCTGCGATGATGAGAGGTATGGACAAGTGTTCTCGTTTGCAGATACTATGCTTGAAACCTCTGAGCAGTCTAAACAAATAAAACCCGACAAGAAAATAATAATAATCTAAGGGATTATTATTTATAATTTAATTGTTAGGCAACAATTAAATTAAAGGATAATTTGTGTTGGATAAATGATTCAAAGGAATTAATGTCAGTTATTTCGGGTTTCAGATATTCAGAAACGCGATCACTGTCAGTAGTCAGTGTTGGGAATCGGATTTTTCAGTCAAGATACAGAAGACAGTAGATAACAGTACGGACTACACTGGACAACCATAAGACCCGTCTTTGGCCTAGGACTTAGAATTATTTTATAATTTATGTCTAGGAATATAAATACATGATATATTTCTTTCTTTCTTCACTCATATGCCATGTTCATACCATGTTATTGCTTGTAATACCTATTATGTGCCAATGTGTGAATTACGTGCTTTTTGTGTCATTTGGGGTCAAATGAATCTTGCATGTAATCTAGAATCGCATGTAACATGGTAAAGCCTGTTGGAGACCGAGCAAGCGATGACTATTCCTTGTCTCGGACCGACATAAAGGTAAATCAAAAAGTGGACACAACGTGATTAAATTAATGACGGTGAATGATCTCATTAATACGGATAGTCACGTAAAGAGAAAGATAGAGTGACGACCAACTTCTACCCTCTGGGTTGATCGCCATAGGGATTTAAAGTCCACCAAACGGGAAGTTTCGACTTTCTGTATGGCACTGTCCTACACACGAGGGTAGCTCCCTTGTCGTGGTTTATCGGTAATTTGAGTTCAGTCTTGAGGGATTAGTTAGGATGGCCAGCGTATATGCGAGGTGTTGTACGTGTCACCGCAGTTGGAACTAATCAATCCTTAGCCTCGATTGAGGGATCGGTTGGGATGGCAAGCGTACACGCGGGGCGCTGTACGTAAGGCCGTAGTCGGAACCAATCAATCCTTAGCCTCAATAGAGGGGTCGGTTAGGATGGTAAATGTGCACGCGAGGTGCTACATGTAAGACCGCAGTTGGAACTAACCAATCCTTATCCTCGAACACTTCAATGCTTTGGTGTACGGTTCGGAGTCAGGTTATACCATTAAACCGTGCCCTGGCATACGTAGCTCTGGGCAACGTGGAGCATGGTGGTGCTTCCGTTGTTCCAATCGTTCTGGTCTCTAAATCCACTCTATATGTTTGTGTTTGATGTTGAACTGTTTAGTCAGCATATACTTGCAGTTACATATTTCGATAGCTTGTGTTGATGCTTAACTATTCAGTTATTAGATGCTTTATAGTTCCGCATATCGTTTGGCTTGCACGGCATAAAAGGTATTTCAAACCCTCTGAGAGCATTACGGAATGACCTCAGGATGGAACTCATTTCACGATCATACTCATGTGCATTATCGTGTACGTTCCGTACTTAGTCGTTTCGACTAATTGTGCTTGATGCATACAGGTGTCCTGAGGATATACCTCCAGGCCACTAGACCATACGGGTAAGGCATTGCCTTTGGGGTTATGTGAGGACAAGAGGACATA
This sequence comes from Ruellia speciosa, assembly GCA_001909325.1. Lineage (NCBI taxonomy): Eukaryota > Viridiplantae > Streptophyta > Magnoliopsida > Lamiales > Acanthaceae > Ruellia > Ruellia speciosa. The sequence continues at coordinate 6,545 of MAYD01364422.1, forward strand.
TTTTGATTAACTGTTAATTTGCGGTGCATTTCAGTTAATGATGTATGTCTGAACTTTTATTCCTCATGTCATTTTGTTTATCGGCTTGTACTAAATAGCCGAGTCTCGGGTGTGGGACGGTACTGTTTCGTTGTAATAGAATATTATTATTATTTTGCATGAGTTGGGTGACTGACTGTTTCCCAAATTTTGTCAGTGAGCTGTGATCAAAGGGGACTAGTTTCTTGAAATCTAGCGTACTCTGATAGGATTAGAGAACATGGTTATCCTGAGCACCGAGCTTACTGAGGGTTAGGCCGTAGAACCCAAGGTAAGTTAGGTGTAGCGGTAACATCGTCCGATTACGGGAATTGGGGTATTACACCTACACAGTAAAAAATCTAATTAATTATCCGGACCAAATAGTTATTAGACTTAGACAATTTAAATTGTCTATGGATAATTAAATTAAATGGGGTCCACTTATTTTATTAAGTCCAAAAGGGTAAGGTTTAATAATTAAAGTCCAAATGTCTAAGGTCTAAGGTGTGTATGTCATAGGTTCTAGAATTAGGATTAGATTAGGACATGAAAATGTTAGGCCTTACGACAAGGCCAGTAATCGGAGTGTGAATCAATTTCTAAGGTTTAAGTCTAGGTCTGTCGTAGTTCTAAGGCTAAGGTTGTCGTGGTTTGCATACTACGACATGGACAATAAAAAACTACGACATGGAATCCTTTAATTTCCACGACAATAGTACTTTCCCTCTTAACTCTCTTTGCATGGATGTACTGTGGTGATGTGAGTTTGTTTGTCTTTACTCATGCATTTTGAAATTCTTTATGTTCTATCAACATTCAACTCAAACTCATCTGCTCTAACTCAAAAACTTAGTTTTGATTCATACTCTTAATACTCATCTCATGGAAATGTATTTTTCCAACACCTGCGGTGTCCCCAACCCCGATACTAGAAGCACAGCATCTCACGGCTGTCGTTATTTGCAACCCTCGCGCTCTAACGCTGTGCGGATGTCCGTCCTGATCCGCCTCCTCCCCGACCCATATCCCGACGTCGCTGTCCCTGGAAGCTGCGACTATCTCTGTGTCGCTGTGCTCGGTCTCCTGATCTGGTCCACTCATAATAAGCCTGAAGATCCCGCTCTATCTGCTCGGCGAAGAGTGCCCTCTCATATGCTGCCCGCAATGTCGTACTTTTTCCGGCTCCACCCTAATGGTCAAATTCAAATCTCGAACAAGAACCCACGGATCCACCCCTACCGGGTGCTGAGCCGCTGCCGGTCCCTGAGAAATCTATCCAGCTAGTCCATCCCCTGGGGCGATGGTGCCTCAACCCACTCCTCATCACTAACAATCTCTGGGGTCACTGATAGGGAAGCCCTGATGTCTACGGGCCCCTCTCCTGGGCCTACCTCTAAGCACGGCTCTAGGAGACATCTAGAGTAAGGTATCGTCAGAGGTTAGCCAGTACCAATCAGTTGTCAGCACAGAACAATATCAACAGCAATAATAACCGAATCGAATGCAGAACTTAAACATGAATGCACCCCCAACCCCGCACATCTCACTCCTAAGTCTAACAAGTTTTAAGCATACTAGGCCCCGTAGGGCTCTGATACCATCTGTAACGCCCCCACGTCGCATAGTGGGTGTGCCACGCCGTATTGACTTACCTAGACTCGTGGCCAAGTAATCTAGGCTCGTCAACACAAGGCAGGTAAAAAGAATCACATAGCAAGCAAGCACAGAGGGTTTCAAATTCTTACATTAGGTAAATTCGATTAAGGGAAAACGATAACAGATAGAGTCATGCCGGAATCACATAGTCAAGTACAAACCAACGGAAGCGTAAACCAGAGTACGACACACGATCACCGCCTAACAGTGAAAATAAACTAAGATCCAAAACAAGTAGTCACATTACACACAGACAACGGAAAGGTAAACAACAGCCTAACCACGATGCTCTCAACCCAACCCATCATGCTCGATGTTCGTACCTAAAAGAATAACACACGGGGGTCAGCCACCGCTGAGCAAGGGCTCCCCCGCATACAGCCACCACATAATAATATACAGGCAATAAAGGAAAATATACTAGAAGCAGTAAAGAAAGCGACACCATTAACCAACTCACCCGTCCCATAACAGACTTCGGGTTAACAGTTGTAAAAGAATGGTAATGCGATGCACGTAATGCATGAGTCCTAACGTCCACCTATAATGCAACACAGAAAATGCCTAATGCGCGACTAAACAATAATGGAGCTTCGTTATCGGCCCACTCAGGACCCTTCCCGTTCCACCGGGGGATTGGGAGACACATTAGCCCGCCTCCACGAGGGCTCTTCAAACCACAATCGCACAAGATATCGAACCCACAAGATCAAAATCACCACAATCTAGTCACAAGGTCAACAATACTAAAACAAGTCATAGGATCACACAACCTATTATGAAGTTATAACGCGTGCACAAAGATTCTAAGGAACGGCACCCCAAACTCCCAACAGATGTCAACATATCCATGCATAACACTAAGTTATGCTAAGGCAAATGATTTTACCAATTCTAACATATTACAAGTCATAAAAATGCCAAATTTATAGATTATAAAGGGGTTCAAGCCTAGGTAGAATTTATGCCCATTTATATCGCTAAAACATGCATAATTCAATAAAATCGAAGGCAATGAAGGCTCCTAATAGATCAACACCCAATAACAGCCCATAAATCCTCCTAAAACCCATGTCATAATCATGCTAAAGCATTAAAAGAAAGAAGAACCTCTTGCCTTAATGAATTTGGACAATCTTGCACCGGAGACAATTCTAACAACAATGAAATTGCAGAGAACTTAAAAAATTCCTACAAGGCTCGATTCTCGACCGATTCAGAAACTACAAGGTGATTCGGAAACTAGAAATGAATGGATACAAAAACTATGAAGACACTTACCCGAGATTCCAGATGGAAGGCACCCAAAAATTAGGTCACAAAACAGCTCCTCAATAAAACACAAACTGTGACAGCAAATGAGTAAAAAGGCAGCCAACTTCATGAAGGCTTACAAGACTCAATACTCAACCGATTGAAAATACGAAATATGTTCTAGAAACTAAAGATAAAGCTCTACGAAAGTCATGAAGGAACTTACTCAAGATTTCCGACGCAAGATGGTAAAAAACAGCTCACAAAAATGGACAGACGCACAAAACCCGACTGTGACAGCAAACATGTAGAAATGCATTCAACTTCAGAGGGACCTACCGAACTCAATTCTTAACTGATTGAGAATCCGGAAGATGTTCTGGAAACTAGAGACAACGAACTACAAAAGTCAAGAAGAGACTTACCCGAGATTCTAAACGTAAGAGGAGCAAATTCAGCTTCCAAAACAGCCCAAAGTTCGACTCTACGCGCCCAAAACGACGTCGAATCGGGTCCCTGAGTTATGAAGCGCTAATTCTAAGGCTTCTAGACTCTAAAATGATGGAGCATTACAGATATGCCGTGGTATGAGAAGACAATTACATTTTCTGCAGCTTATGCGGCCGTAGTGTCGCAGGTGCCGCGGTATGGGTGAGGCCACGGGGAATGGAATTCCCGTGGTGTGAGCCACGGTCTTTTAGGCTACCCACGGTATTTCAAATATCGTGAGTTTTTTTTTTTAGCTAAGAAAATTCTGGAGTGTTACATTCTACCCAACTTAAGAAACAATTTCGTCCTCGAAGTTATACTTGCTTATCGGCGAATTTATCTAACACAAGTAAAACACAGTGTAGTTAATACGGGTATAGAGCGACTGACCTTTACGGATTTTCTAGGGTTTTACAGAATGGCCTAACATTTAGAGTCGCGTCATTGTCCACAAAACTCTAGAAAGTGGCATCCCATCGATATGAGCTCAACCATAAATAGTTCGCATGTGGCGGCTTTCCTCAAATGTGGGTGGTTTAAAGATCCCTATGAGAGGAGTTTGATGCCCATTCGTATTAGCAACTAGGGCTTCATCCACAAGACAAGCCCATGGTTTATCATCTCCATATCATGTGGACTTTGATGAGGTATCATCATTCCCTTGATAAGCACTCATTATATTCATGTCGGCCGAAGGTGATAACCCCATGTCTGCACGGAATGCTTCGTCATCCTCAAAGTCACAATCTTGATTTTTCGTCTGTTGAGGAGATGGTAAAGTGACATTGGACTCAGCAACACTCACCCCTAAATGATCTAGGGCATTAGGGGGGTAATGTCCCAAAATGTAATTGTGTTGCATCTACTACTCTTTCAAAGTCGAATTCTAGTTCGACATCAGTCATCGCAACTACTCCTTCAAAGTCAAATTCTGGTTCGACATTAGTCATCGGACATATCATTGGCCGTGGAGACGGCTGTTACACATGGTGTGACTAGTGCAATTACAATTACATACAATTACAATGTATGTCATATTTATAAGTCGCTAGAAAATCTAAAGCATCGTGTCTTCTCCACCAAAAAGTACCTATTAATGTCAAGAGACACCTTTATGCTTGAATTTCAAACATGCCATTCAATTGGACTAGTCAAACACTCAATCGGGCTAATTGGATTTCGATCAGACTAACAACTTGGTAATTGAATACTTAGTTGGACTTGATCACACAGTCAATATATTCACCTCAATGCCATTGGGCTGTTAAATTATACAAAATAGCCATTATTGTGGCTATAAAATATAGTAAAACTTACATATTATTGTGTTAATAGAGCCCGCCCCCCCCCCCAAACAATTTTTATTGGTTGAGGACGTGAGGAGGAAACCAACGAAAACTTGAGAAATCAAGCCACGAAATTACATATTCTTCATAATGTCGCCCAATGCCGCAAATTTGTCGAAGATAGAAATTGGGCATTGCTATCAGCACAACCCAACTCCAGGGGGTAATGTTCTTCAAGACAATCTGCAGAAAGCTCCCTCTCTAGGTAATCTTCCACATGGTACCCCTTCGGGGATGGCCGCATTCAAGATACTCAATATCACCAAGAAGATTTATTGAATGGTCATCCGCGAAGATTTCATCAACATTGTCGGACGTTGAATGGTCACCTGCGGGAGATTCTTCAATAGTATCGTTCTTCGTGGTTGCCAGAATAATTGCAAGTTTCTCTGCCTTATCAGGAATAGGGTCCTCGTTATCATCTTTTTCCTCGAAATACTCGAAAGGCTCGGAAGAACTGTTAATATCGTTAGAATGGGAAGCTATGAATATGACATGTTGTAGTACATTCTTTATACCCTTTTCAAGTTCCTCATTTAATGCGCATTTCAAATCTTTAAACAACCTACTTAAAATCTAACACATCTCGTGCAACAATTTATCTCGATGCTTGGATTCTTTCTGCAATACCATTACCCAGAAGAAGGAATGACTAGTTGGCCTGGAATTGCAAAAACTCCATATTGCATATGTGGAAATGCATCCGTTGTATTAGCATATTATTGAGCAGTGTAGGTTGGATGGAGGATAGGGGAA
>MAYD01364479.1:0-11483 GCA_001909325.1 Ruellia speciosa
TCGCCGGTTAAACAGGCGGATTCATAGCCGTTGGAGCCTCCAACGGCCAGATTCGGAGCCGTTGGCCAACGGGGGGAAATTCAAAAATTTTGAATTTCCCCGAACCGGCGGTTCAAACCGGAACCGCCGGTTCGGAACCGCCGGTTGGCGGTTCCAAAAAAAGGCAAACCGGAACCGAACCGGGTATCGGGCGGTTTCGGTTCCGGTTCCTTCACGGTTCCGGTTTCGGTTCCGAACCGGAACCGCCGGTTCGCCGGTTAAACCGGCGGTTTCATAGCCGTTGGAGGCTCCAACGGCCAGATTCGGAGCCGTTGGCCAACGGGGGGAAATTCAAAATTTTTGAATTTCCCCGAACCGGCGGTTCAAACCGGAACCGCCGGTTCGGAACCGCCGGTTGGCGGTTCCAAAAAAAGGCAAACCGGAACCGAACCGGGTATCGGGCGGTTTCGGTTCCGGTTCCTTCACGGTTCCGGTTTGAACCGGAACCGCCGGTTCCGAACCGGCAAACCGGCGGTTTGAACCGCCGGTTCGGAACCGGTTGGGTAAGTCTACATGGCGGTGCCGGCGGTGGTCGCCTCTGGCAGGGATGGTGGTAGGGTGGTACTAGAAAAAGGAGAGTAGAAACAGGATGGTTACATGGTGGTGAGGGCGGTGGTCGCCTCTGGCAGGGATGGCGGCAGGGTGGGAGTAGGAGTAGGAAGGAAGAGGGAGGGAGGAGGGAGGAGGCAACTTCCCATCTCTAATCCTAATCCTAAAATGAACTTGGGCTTTGGCTTATTGAAAATTGGGCCTGGATTCAAATTTAAATATACTTATAAATATATATATATATATATATAAAATAACTTATAAAATAAATACAAATATATAAAAATAAATAAAAATATTATAAAGTAGATTAAAACATGGAAATATTCTATAAAATAGATAAAATCATATAAAATTACTTGTTGCCATGGCAGGTGCCGTATCGCCATGGTAGCATGGCAGTGCCTCGCCGGGGCGCCGTGACAACCTTATGAGCCACAAGGGAAAAGGTCTCAAAATAGTCAACATAGGTTTGTGTGAAGCCCGTAGTGACAAGGCGAGGTTTGTAACGATCAATAGACCCATCAGGCTGATATTTGATAGTGGAAACCCACCGACAACCAACAATCTCGGCATTTGCTTGAGTAGGGACAAGGTCCCATGTATCACGAGAGATAAGAGCAGCCATCTCCTCATCCATGGCCAATTTCCATATTGGGTGCTTTAGAGCATCATGGTAATATTTAGGGGTGTTTGTGAAGGTAATTAGATAAAGGATGGGCCGTACAAGAGCAATACCTTTTCGAAGAGCAATCGGAAGGTCACTATCAGTGGGCGCAAAAGTAGAAGGCATGGTGGTAGATGGCTGGGTGGCATTAGGCAAAGTCAGTGGGATGACAGCATGAGGTAGAGGACCTTGCTTGGGATGACGAGTGTACACCTTGATGGTTTGATGGTTTTGGATGGTGGAGTATTATCGACTTCAGCTAGAAGAGGAAGAGTAAGAGGAAGAGGAGGGGAAGGTCCACTAGACGAAGAGGAAGACTCGAAAGAATAATAAGAAAGACTCTAAAAAGACGTCACATCAGCCGACATGTATGACTTATGATATCCTTTTTGAGTGCGAGAATAACCAAACAAGACACATTTGACTGACCTGTGATAGGAAATAATGGCTTGTGTGGATTGAGGCAAGAGAAATGAATGTCACCGTGGAGAACGCTAGATGGCATACGAATAATAAGGAAACAAGCCAATAGTACAGCATCCTCCAAAACAATTTGGGGATATTGGCATGGGCCATTAATGTGCGAGCAACATCGAAAATGTGTCGATGTTTGCGCTTAGCAGCACCATTTTGTTGGGACGTGTAAGGACATGAAGTTTGATCAAGAATTCCATCAGACTCACAAAAGGTGGAAACCGCATGTTGAGTGAATTCATGTGCATTATTAGTGCAGGAAACACATACTAGAACAAAAACTTGAGTTTTTAAGTATGAAAAGCAAGAAATCACGTGAGGAACTTGAGATTTTTCTTTGAGTAAATACAACCAAGTCATATGGGAATAGTCTTCGACAAAAATGAGGAAGTACCGAAATCCCTCATGTGACACTATAGCTAGGACCCCAAATATCACTGGACAAGATCAAAAGGAGATAAACTACGTTTATTGACTCGAGAGGGGAAACAAGCACGATGGTGCTTTCCCAACTTACAAGACTCACAACTTAAATGTGTAATAGAAGACTCAAGAGGCAAAACACCCCGTAACTGAGGTAATGAAGGATGAGCAAGATGACGGTGCCGTTGGAAGGGAGAAACAGAAGCTAGAAGGCTGAGGTGTCAGCAGGTGTAATGGAATCCAAGTAATAAAGTCCTCCACGCTCATGAGCGCCACCAATCTTGGTCCCTAAAAAAATGCAATAAGAAGGGTAGAATGTTACGGTACAGTTGTGAGATTTGGTAAGTTGGCTAATGGACACCAGAGTGAAAATGGTGAGCATGGATTGCAAATAGGACTTTATCAAGGGTAATACACTGGGCAGGGTGAACAACACCAGACCCGCAAATGGGATAATTGCGTTAGCAAGGCGAAAAGGGACAGTCGAATTTGAAATAGAAAAAGATAAGAAGTGGGAGTTCATACCAGTGATATGGGTGGTAGCTCGAGAATCTAACTTCCAAGACTTACCATGAGAAACCTTAAGAGCACTAGGACATGACGAATTGGCCACAGGAAGATGTAATGGCTTCTCATATTCTGCACAAGGGACAAAGATCATATTCAATAAGGGAGACTGTGATGCAATAGTATCTTCACTAACATTTGCCCTCTGGCTTACCATACTATTGCCAACACTTTTCAGAAACATGGTTGTTCTGGCCTCAATGAATCCAAGAATGGAATCTCCGATCAGTATCAGAATGCCTCCCTTTCCTGCCACGGCGGCCCTGAGAAGATCCTCGTCCTCGGGTTGCCAACGCGGAATGATCAGTGACACTAGAAGAGATAGAACTAGGATTTTCAGTTGAAACCTGAAGAACACACGAAAGTGCATTTGACAAAGTAGGGACCATATTGCTAGCAAGGAGATGATCTTGAACCGAGAGAAGTGGGGCATCTATTCCAGAGAGAAACTTCGCCACCAAAAACTCCTCCCAATGACTCTTCTGTTTGGAGATATCATTGGTAAATGGGTGATACAATAAAATCTCATCAGCGGTGCCTTTCAGTGAGGCAAAGTATTCTGTCACCGACTTACCTTCCTGTTGTAAAGAGAACAACTTATCATATAATTCAAACACTCTAGAAATATTTTTCTGCTTTGAGTACATATCATGGAGAGACTGCCACATATCCTTGGCTGTAACGAGAAACATGACATTACTGCTCACCGATTCGTCCATACTGTTTAATAGTCAAGTCATAACAGAGTAGTCAGCCTGTGTCCAAGTTGAGTAGTCCTTGTCTTTGCTGTAAGGTGGATTATCAAGGATATGGTTTAATTTATTTTGAGAACCCAGAAATAACTTAAATGCTTGTGTCGATAGGACGTAATTTCTACCATTTAACTTTCTCGTAGTACCAAAAGTGGGTTTGGTTTCAGTAGCCATGAGGTCCCGAGGAGGAGTTGGACTGAGAAGAGAAGCATTACCAGGTACAGGAGAAACAGAAAAGCAGAATTATGTGGACTTCTCTTGCAGTATCAGGGTGTAGAAATAATTTATTTAATTTACTTCATTTATAGCTCCACTATTTCCATTGCAATGTGCCACAACCCTGGTAGAGGGCCTAAAGTATATGTATTGGTGGAAGAATATGCTTATAGTAATATTGAATTTCTTTTTGCTTTTATTGTTTTTTGTTTCCCTAAATTTGTACATTGATGGATGTTTGGCTGATTTTCCATCTTGTTTCATACTTTAATCTTGTTATTTATTGAACATGTTGGATTGTTTGCTTGATGAAATACAGAAGAGTGGCGAGAAAAAGTGGAACACTTCATTGAATTGCCTCCTGAGATTTGCCAGTTGAAAGTTATTGGCTTTTCTAAAGATATTGGAAGTTCATTATCCTTATTACCTTCAATCATGCATCGGCTTGAAAGCTTTCTAGTGGCCATCGAATTGAAAAACAGATTGGCCGCTTCGTTCCCTGAGGGAGCAGAAGTTTCCGCTGATCGTGTAAGTGATCATGTTGTCTTTAATGTTATTATTCTGTCTAATTGATCTATATATTATTTTGATTAACGCCCTATTTGATAATTTGTCTTATTCATTAAGCCTAGCAGGAACACCAACTTAATATGAGCAAAATAGAGTTTAAAATTAAGTAATTTGGTTTTGACTTATTACTACTTAATTAAAGTAACTTTATATGAATTAAAAATTGTATAGCCTATCGTTTCTATTCACTTTAAATTTACAACCTAATGTTTCAAATTTAGTTAGTTAACGATTTAGATCATCAATATATTGCTTTTCGCTTCTACATATTTTTACATGCTAATGGTTCATTTACATTAGGTCAGATTCTTGAAGCATTGACAACAGAAAGATGTGGTGAGCACTTTTCTCTTGAAAGGCTTGAAGTGCTTGGAGATGCATTTCTTAAGTTTGTGGTTGGTAGACATCTTTTCCTCAAGCATGGCTCATTAGATGAAGGCCAGTTGACTAGAAAGCGTTCCAACATTGTCAATAACTCTAATTTGCTCAAGTTAGCAGTGAAGAAGAATTTACAGGTAACTGATGTAAATTCTTTGTGCCCCATTTCCAATTATAAATTGCATTTTTAAGGTTTAATGCAGCCTATTTCAAATATTTGGTACCACTACTAATTTGCTAGTTCTTTACACAAGCCTGCAACCACATACGAATAGATTGATTGATTTCATTGTAAAATAAATTATATTTCTTGTCAATTTTTGATTTTCCATTTTGTTTTGTGGCAAACATTGTTTGATAAATGGTAAGTAGAAAATTCGATATTTGGACAGTTTTTCCCTTTAAAATAGCATCACTGTCATTTTATGGCATAGAAAGATGATCTAAACTTTAGAAGGCATCTACTGAGAATGTTGCGAGTGGAAAATATAATTATTTTGGATGGTGCAAGTATTTTCCATGTATGTACCCCTGTTAATAGGTTATTCTGGGCATCGGTTGTGTGTAAGGTTATCACGCTGAAGACCTATTCATACTTTGTTTCTGTTTACTTAGAACGAATGACTGAACTTGGACTGTGCCATGCGCAATAGGATTGGCTCTGTATTGTTTCCCCCTGTGTTTTTGATTGAAGACATTTAGGAAGAAGTCTGAAGGAGGAATTATATCTAGTCAATAATAATAGTAAAGTATGTCAAAGTCCAAAACTAAAGCAAATAGTGAATTCCATCCATATTACATCTATATATTCACTTGAACACTGAAAAAATGAGCATTCACATTTAAATTCAGCTGCATAACAATAAAAGTGATAGGATCATGTATACTAGATGTGAAAATTGGAAAATCAAAATGACTGCAGGTTGACTGGTGGCAAAATGGAAGAATGATGTGGGACTAAAAACTTGAACTGGATTCATAATTGATGATCTTACTTGTATGTCAAAATTACATGTGATGATATGAATAAGGCAAGTAACTTGACAACAGTTATGAACGCTTATATGTGAAGAACATAAAAGGCAAAAATTTATACTCATCCAGTGCATAGATATTTGGAAGATGTCATCTTGGCCATGAAAGTTGCATTTTGCTTTTGCTATCAGCGTATTATGATTTTGTTTGAAATTAATCTCCATATTTATCATTCCCAATATATGTAGTCTCTCTTTTTGCTGATTTAAGGTGACGTTTTAAATAAATTAATCCCCACCCCATTATAAGTTAATGTATTCATAGTGTGTTCTTGAGCGTTTGCACGACAATGATTATTTTTATTTTTTACACTGAGTATATTCTAGGTATACATTAGAGATCAAGCATTCAATGCTGATCAATTCTATGCATTTGGACGCCGCTCGCCTCTGATCTGCACAACAGAAACTCTAAAAAGTGTTCACTCTCAATGTTATGATGAGAAGTTTTGTGGAACTTTTGAAGTTAGATGCAACAAAAACCATCACTTGTTACATAACAAGACAATTGCAGATGTTCTTGAGGCACTTGTTGGCGCTTTTTTAGTTGACAGTGGATTCAAAGCAGCAACTGGTTTTCTTAATTGGCTTGGCACAAAAGTGGATTTTACATGGTCACAAATTGATGATATTTGCTCCTCTAGCAAGACATTTTTGTCTCTTTCTAATTTGATTGATGTTAGTGCCCTTGAAGATAAAATAGGATACAAGTTTATCCATAAAGGTCTGCTCATTCAGGCCTTTGTCCATCCATCATTCAACAATCATTTGGGAGGGTGCTATCAGGTATGCAAAATGTCCAATCCTCCATGAATTTGTTTAAGTTTTAGAAATTTTTATTATTGGAGTTAATGTATATTGGTTGCTTGGACCAGCGACTTGAATTTCTTGGGGATGCCGTCTTGGATTACTTGATCACGTCCTATATGTATTCAGCTTATCCAAGGTTAAAACCTGGCCAGTTAACAGATTTGAGATCAGCATTTGTGAACAACTCAGCATTTGCTGATGTAGCTGGACAATGGTCATTTCACAAATTTGTTATTTGTGATTCAAGTGCTCTCCGTGAAGCCATGGCTACGTATGTAAATAGTATTGGTAGAGCAGCAATCCAGAATGGGAACATTGAAGAGAAAACCTACCCTAAGGTTGTTATTTTGTGTCCTTGTGCATAGCGTGCCTGTTTATGCCCTCTGTCCCTTACCTTGTAATTCCTATATTTTTGTGGCTTGAAAGGGACTTATTCATTTTCTTGTTGATGTTGTGTTGATTCTGCTTGGTGTTAAATTTCTTAGACTACTCCTAGGTTAAAAATCTTCCCTACCTCTTTTTACATTAAATAGAGACGCATAAATCCAGATTTGCATTTATGGATATGTACCTAACTGAATTTTCTAAATTCCTGTTCCGGACAAGGTATGCATAATGTTTTCTGGACCATGAATCTCAAATACAATACTGTCCAAATATTTTCTCAAATCAACAATATCAGTTTTCTCATATAGTATCTGACAATAGCTATGGTACTATGTTGTGTTTGCGAAATTCTAGTATATTCTGCTTTATTGTAATGGTTATTAGCATGCAAAATGTACTTTGTGACACTTTGTTTCTGTGAATTTTTATGTGGCAAACTTTTAAAGAGCAACTTGAACAAGATATTATTATTAATATTATTTCTTTTTTTTTTTCCCTGGTGGATTAAATGGATTAGCTCCCAAATTAGTCACCGCACTAGAATAATCTTTCTTGTTTTCGTTTCTCATTTTGTTCTCATTGCTAGCAATGGATAGGATATTATTTTCTTATTATCAAACTTCTGAAGCTTTTCTCATGTATTCATGGAAGCAATGGAAACTGATTGTAGCTGCAATTACATGTTATTCTTTAGGCTCTTGGTGACTTGGTGGAGTCTTGTATCGGTGCCATCTATCTTGACACGGGATTTGATTTACCCCATGTTTGGAAGATGATGTTGTCCTTGTTGAAGCAGATTATTACTTTTCCAAAGCTGGAGTTTAATCCTCTCAGGGAACTACATGAATTTTGTCAATCCCATAATTGGGAGTTAAAATTTCCATCATCAAAAAAAGATGGCAAATTCGATGTTGAAGCTAAAGTAGATGGAGGAGTTTTTTCTACCATTGCTTCAGCCACCCACATCAGTGCAAAAGTTGCTCGGAAAATGGCTTCCAGACAAGTAATTGAATGTTTAAAGGTGATCTCCCAGACTTCTGTTTATTGCTTTTTTGAAATTTGTTATCACCCTTCGGCTTGTCGTTCTGCGAAGTTATCTTTCTATTTGTTGAGTCTTCTGTGATTGTGCTTAGGAGTGAACATATGTCTATCCTCTAGATGGGCCTGGATTTTAGTTAAACTGTAGACAATGCAGTTTTCTCAGGTATCTTTTTGTATGCCAATTATCTTAACTTGCCATTTCTTGCTCTGCTTAAGTCAATTGCGGTAGAAGATCTTCTAATCATACAGCTCCCTTTTGTTTTACTATAGAAGTCTAAGAAATTTCAATCTCTGGATAGGCACTAATAGGCAGCACGAAGATAAATAGAATATATACTCCCTCTTGCCCATTCTACATATAGGTTAGAGTTTAGGATTTTAGTTTGAATATAAGTCTTTTTACAATCTATTCAACTAATATTTCTAAATTTCCTATGTACATTTGTTTATTTAGTTGTAGAAGCTTGTGTGTATATTGGTTGGTAAAAGAGTATATAATGAATGCAATATAACAATTTTTTTTAGTTTTCTTAATAATGGTTACTAATCCTAAAAGGATTACTTTCTAAGTGAATTTTGGCCATTCAGTCAGAGGTTTGGAGCTTTGCGGATAGTTACTCACTTTCCCTCAAATATCCTCGAGAACTGCCAGATTTGGCATGAATTTAGTTTATGTATGTTGGTTCACTGTGTTCTGACCTTGGTCTCTTGTACTATTTGACTCTCATTACATAGGCTCGAGGCTATAAATCGAAGTCAAAAGCACTGGATGACGTGCTCCGAAATAGTGAGAAGAGGAAAGCCCAATTAATTGGATATGATGAAACACCCTGTTATGAAACTGCTATATCATCTGGAGTGAAAATGCTGGAGATTTCTGAAAGTGATTGCCATTTAGTTCAGGGGACCTCAAAAGTTTGTGTTCCACAAACCAGTAGTGATGGCAGCCCTGGGACGCCCAGAACAGGTAATGATGACTAAAATCTTGGTGTTCAGTTTTAATCACATTCTCTAACTCTAAACAATATCATAGGTTTGTCCGGTACTGCAACAGCAAAATCACGTCTATACGAAATATGTGCTTCTAACTGCTGGAAACCACCGATATTTGACTGTTGGAAGGAGACAGGGCCAAGCCACTTAAAGGAGTAAGTTTGATGCTTACAATCTTAACTATATATCTTTTGATGAAAGTTGAATTCATGCTATTTGAGTTATTCAAATATTCTTGTGCCCTAGTGTACAAAGTTCCACACTATTATAGTTTTCCAGATTGAAACTTAATGGATTCCTTATTTGTTTAGACAATGAACATATATTTGCAAATAAACTGTTCCTGTCTGTGTCTTGTTTAATTTTAATTTGTAAAATATTCATACTTTAATTTCTTGATGTATGTTATTTGATCTAGACTGGAATCATGTCTTACTGAGAATAACACATTTTTTATTTTTCATTTTTTACTGTGCTGTGCCTGTGCTTTCTTATGGTTTATCGAGCATTTGGATAGCCTGATTTTACTTAGAAGCCTTGATTGAAAAAAACTGTTTTACGGTCTGCAAGCTAGTTTCACCTTTGTGTCCCTAACAAAATAAATACTTAAAGGAAAACAATCTAAGGGTACTTCTAGCTGGTTTGTGGTTTTTGTCAGTACTTTATGGTAGCTTTAGAAATCACATTGACATTTTTACATAATTTTGTTTCTCTTTCTCAATAATTGAGAACACTCAACACTCTCTTTATGCAATAAGTTTTATACCACGGTATTATGCTCACTCCCATGTTCAGATCATTCCATCAAATCATTTCTGTACATCTGATAGTTCCTAAATTGCAGATTTATTTTCAAGACTGTGCTGGAAATGGAAGAGTTCCCGTGTCAGTTACTTGAGTTGTATGGGCTACCTCGATCTAGAAAGAAGGATGCAGCTGAGAGTGCAGCAAATGTGGCCCTTTGGTTCTTAAGACAAGGTGGTTACATAGGGGATCAAAAGGAAAATAGATGAAAGGAAAACACACCTCAATTGTGGACTCTCCCCAAACTCTCTCATGAATCACATTAGTGTAAAGCGGGCGCATATTGTTTGATGTCAAGGTTAAGGTTATGTAAATGATTGATGTAAGTATTTATAGCTGAAACAGAGCCTATTGTACCTTGAACTGTGATAATTGGTGGCGGGATTTTAGTTTTCTTATTACGTTAATTATCAATGAGATATATTCGATTAGTATTGATCTATGAAGATTTGAAGACCCTATAATTGAGAAATATCAGACAGTATTGGTTTTTAGTCGAGTTGTCTCCTGTGAAGGAATGGTTGGTCATTGTGTTTTTTATAGCAAGAAATCATTCTTATTTAAATTTTCACCATAGAAGTTATCTATGACAACTTATGACAAGCTCTGCATGACTTGATGATTCAAGCCACTTAAGCTCTTGTTGACTAAATTTGCTTGTGAAATAAAATTTTTTCCATACTATGGAGTTGAGTTGAAAAACAAATTTAATTATTTGCATATTTCAATAGACAAAAGATGTCTACAGAAAATTGAACTCTTATGACTAACCACCGAGAATTTACGCAAAAGTAACCCAAGGTAAATTTTTTCATCATAAAAATATTAAACTACTAAATTTAGCCTCTGTTTTTAAGTACCGCCTCACGAATTGTCTTTTTGCTTCTCAATACTTTTAAACTCCCTTCCCTTTCTTTTCTCTCCTCTAATTTCATAGAGATAATGAAAATGAAATTTTGAAAAATCATATGTATAGGACGAGCTGTAAAATGGTAATTCGAAGGGCTATACTTATAAAAAAGGGTTATAAATAGTAATGCTCTAAAAATAAAGCTTTAGCAAAAACAATGCAAAAATATTCAAATGAGAAAATGAAAAAGCTCTACAAGAGAAGACAAAAGGAAATTGGAGGAAAATCAACAAAGCAAAGTGGCCAGCGAAGTAAGAAGAGAAAGCAGATATCCCCACGGCCGCCCACATCACCAAGGCGGCACAGCGGTGGTGAAGGATAACTACGGAGAAAAAAAATTAAAATCACCTGCAAGGTAAGTTTCTTGGTCATATCATATTTGAATTCAATAAATATACAAGATTATTAGTTTAATTTAACAATAACAATAATTATAACTTGGAGATATGAGTTTACTGACTGCCAAATGATTCGGAAAAAGTTTTGGATGTTGATGGTTTCAACCAAGAACAACACTAATATTTATGTTATACCCTTCATTAGCTAAAATCTTCACAATTCTATATTATTTTCCTCAATTTATTTTCAAAAGCTTCTAGCATAAGTGAATGTACAAGGAATTAGATATTATGGAACATACTTTTCCTGAAACTGAAGTGTGATGTTACACTGCCACATAAATGGTTCCTACATATACTTTTGCGTGCTGTTATATACTTCCTTCATTACAATATATATTTGCCATCGCTTGATATCACGGAGGAATATTTCACAAACTTAGAAGAAAAAAAGATAGAATACTTTCAAGAATAAATAATATTAGAACCTTTTTTTTTATTTATTTATCCTTAAAAAAAAAAAAATAGAGT
>MAYD01364500.1:0-15455 GCA_001909325.1 Ruellia speciosa
CTCTTTGTATATACTGTTTTTAATTCTATCCAGTAAATGAGCATATAAATTCACAGAAAGAGTAATTAATCAGTAAAAATAAACACAAAACCAGTATGCTCCAGCAATGCAGATCCCACTGTTTTCCTCCAACATCTGGGAATAAGCATTTTTTATTTCTATCCAGTGAACGATCATTTAAGTTCAAATAAAGAGCAATTATTCTGTAAACAGGAACACAAAATTATTATGATACAGCCATACCAGATCCCATCGTTTCCACCCATCTCTTCCATCTGCAAACTGATCGTCTTCTTCAATCTGCCCGCTCCTACAGATAGCAAACCCAAAACGCCATTTCTTAATAAAATTTACCCACAATCAAACCCCCATCTATCTAATCTTATTACCGAAGAATCGCATAACATAACCACTTACAGGGCAGATCGGGATTGGTCCTCTTCAACGTCGAAGTTTTCAACACAGGGGATGTTCAAGTCGATGCGGTTGATGTTTTTCAGCAAGTCGGTAATTCAAATCGAAGCACATGGTCGTCTCCTCCATCTAATTCGATTGCAGCAAATCAATCGGGCAACCCCCGCTGTGTGCATCCGTTCATCGACATCGTAATCAGAAATGTGAAAATTCTTCATATCGGCTGGATCGTGGGTGAGAAGATTTGGTATGCGTTTTCCTTTCTTAATTAGATGCAATATCTATGGTATTCTATATAATCACCATAAATGCAGAATTGCAATTCCATAGACGGCTTGATCAGATTTGCTGCTGAATGGAGCGGTTCTGCAATGCGTAAAGAGGTGCTATTCTGCACCTGATCTGAATCGCTCTCAACCTGCCCTCGGGATGTCAAGCTCTATCTTCAGTTGAAGGATTTATTAAACAAAAAAAGAAAGAAATGCAAGGTAAGTAACATGCTAGGTGAGGAACAATGAGAAGAATAAAGGCAAGTTAATTAACACAACTATATAATAAAGATCAACGAGCTCAAAGATAAAGTACAAGATAACCAAAGCATACATTTATCTATCTAAATGCATCTACATCAGTTTTCTCATATATTTTTTATTATCTTTTTTATAACTTCGCATATATTTTAAAAATAAATAAATATATATTACAAATTTCATAAATAAATACACTTTTTTTTTACTATTTTATTAATACTCTTTTTGTTATTAGATTATTCCCTTTTAAAAAAATTGGTTATTAAAATTTAATATAATAATATAATAAATTTTAAAAATACAATTTTGTACTGGACAATTAAGTCAAATGATAGTTAGCCATTACTGGGCAAAGGCCCAGGGGTATTACTGTCAATTCAAGTCCACGGAGCATATCCGGACTCCAGACCAACCCTATGACAAATTTAATTCACAGCTCTCGATTCCGGTTCGACCAGTTTCTTTCTAAAGCTGAGACATAACGCCATCGAAACTGAAAATCGATTCCCCCGAACAGGAAAAATCCGCACAAGAATGTTTCCAGTGAGATTTTACCTTTAGATTTTCATTTTCTACCAGCCGCTGGCCCTCTCCCTACCGCCGGAATGTTCCTTTTCCCAGTTAATTGGAAGTGCGCATGAGATATTGTGGTAAGCTGTTTAATTTTGGATACATGTATGTTTGTATGTTGTTAGCCGCTTGATACTGCCAATTGATGCTTCTATTGGTCTCTTTTGTTTGTTGATGAAGAAAATGTGAGGCAATTTGATTTTGTTAATCTTAGTTGTTTAATTTCTTGTGCCTAGCATTAGGGTAGAGAATATGGGACACCTCATGCATGTTGCATCCAATGAAATTTGAATTTTGGAGACTGACGCTGTTAGAAACATTATTGTGTGTTCTGATTTTGACGGTCTTGTTATAAGGGGCTTGTACTGCATATTCAATGGAAACCGTTGTTGATGTTGTGGGAAATGTGGAAGCTGGAGTTGAAGAATGTATTGCATCACAAGAAGATGCTGACTCGGTTGTTTATCAGCTTGTTCGGGTACGTCTTCATTTGCTTGTAGATATTATCTGCCTATTTGAGGTATTTTATTTTACGATTCGAAGGTCTAATGAGTAGTTTGGATAGTTAGAACATGTCCAATGGGGTTCTTAACCTTTTCAGATCAATTTTTTGCTAAGAACCCCAAAAAGAGACCTCTCCTATGGGGCAAGCCACACAGGAGAGAGGGGTTCTCAAGATTCTTCTACAAGAACTCTTAAGAACGTGTTCTTAAGTTACTTTTTTCTTTTTGAAATTTAATTTTTTATAAACAAAATATTTTTAAAATATATAGTTTTAAACTTTATAAAAATTGAGACCCATAGTGCATATAATGTTTTTGTTTAGAAATTATTAAATTTATTATGTGATAAAAAGAAAAAGTTAAAGAACTATATTGATGTGGAATTAGAAAGTGAAATGGGTTCTAAGCTGATGTGGCAAAATAAGAAAGATGGGAGAGAGTGATAAGAACCTAAAATGGGTTCCCACTGTTGCACATGCGCTTACCAGTTATGTTGGCATAAGCATTGAACTTCTTAATATCTTTTAGTTATTACTTTAGGTCTGATGAGAAGATTATTAAGTTGCTTTCTCGCATTTGTCAATAAGATTGTGTTGATATTTATGCAATCCATCCTTACTATCTCTCATTGCCCGAGAACACACTGAATGCAAGTTCTGGATATCATAGGAGGTCAGTGTTACTTTGATCACTGGTTTCTGCAAGTAATTAATTCTAGATGTGCTAGTGAGGAGATGAATATTATTGGTAGCTTAGGCAGTTGTCATTCTGGCATCATGTGTGGCTCTTAAAAATACGAATATAAACTACTTTCTATACTCTACCTCTGAAAATACAGTGTCATGTGATACAGAAGATCATAAGTTGGTTAAGTTTTGAGTTTGCTTGATAGTCTGATTAATGGAATTTCGGTGAAAGCCTATGATGAGGCACAATCAAGTTTATCTTAATAATGTGATACTGCTGCCTCTCATGTAGGGATTCCTACTGAGGTAGATATTCAAGGGAGATCTCTTTCTCAAGTTAATTATATTTGTCTCATTTAAATCTAGGTTGATGGCAATGGGATATTAGTTCCTGCAACAGATGATGAAGTTTTGGCAGTTGAAGACTTGCTTGAAGATTGCAAAAGTAAAGTTAGAACACTGGACACTGGGCAAACACTGGAGAGCAGTACAGATTATGGGTGTGAACCTTGTGATTCAAGTAAAGATCAGGTCAAAGGCTCAGAAGGTTCACCTCCAAAGATTATAAATGCCTTTTCAGCTATTCTCCATTTTTGCCTTGTGGCCATTGTAAATAATAATCATGCATCCACTGTGATATGGACACATGCCCTATCAATAAATTTGTTCAAAGACTTCAAAGATTAATCTTTCTCCTAAGAGATCTTGGTTTTTTCATCGTTTTCATTTGTTTCCCTTATTTTCTACTCAAAGGAGCTTTTCTTTAGCCATTTTAATTGCATGTTTGTCAGAAAGCCATAATAAGTCTTAATTAGCATTATTTTACCATATATCGATTCTCCTCTAGTAAAAACTTGGGTGTAGTATGAGAGTGGAAAATGGAGAAATCTCACACTTTATCTGGAGGCATGACTATTTCCAGGGATCATGAAGTGGGTATAACTAGTGCAGATCCTAACTTGAATGTCTGATTAATTGGTTTGGAACTTCTTGTAAAATAGTTACATTTCTTCATTCTCCCAATGTGGGAGAATAACATTGAGATCCTTCATCAATCTCTTACTCTCTTTAAAGCCATGACAGCTTCAGACTTGGGGCTGGTAAAAGCACACTTTGGCATTTCTGGCATCTGGGTTTTGAGTGGCAGGCTATTGTGGTTCAATAGGTGAATACTACCATAATACAGGGAGTCGCACTTTGCCCCATTTATTAGCATGTTTTTGCCAAGCCTATCAAGTCCCTATCTGTTCTTATGTCAATCTCTGGTCCAGTGTGAGTGCTGTGAACCTTCACCTTAGCAAGTTGTTCACATAGCTTTAAGCAATTGTAGCATGTCATCCACTTATAGACTGGCCATATTCTGCTTGCTACCACTTGTAAAATAACTTATATGTTCTGTTGCAAGAAGTGCCTGACCATAATATCATTATTATACTACTTTCAGTAATTTATTTTTATGGGTCACCTAGTCTTGCTTGTGTACCAGGCCGCCAAGAGGTCCTCGAAGGTTGTGAAGAAAGGCCAAATATATCCCCTGAACCTACAATGGATCAAGATGAGGTATTGCATTTAATCTTTAAAAAGATGTTCTTTACATTTGTTTGCGTTTTGTGAATCGTATATTCATATGGCTGGTGCCTTCCAAATATTTTTTGTGGTTCTGGTCGGTGTTATTTCATTTGGGTTGAGTGATAGGCAGTTATGTCTTTCTCACATTCTAAATCATGGTAAATTATTCTTGTCTTATATTTATCTATTAATATAATACATATTAATCAAATTTATGATCCTTGCTCAATGAAAAATCCGTTGTCATATAAACTGAAAGAACGTGCTTAACTATTTTCCCTGGTGATGCGTGCACTTTGTTTGTTGCAGGAGAGAATTTCATCATTGGTTCCAAATTCAAGTGATGATAAAGGTGTTTGCCAATCTGGGAGCCCAGAGAAATGCTCTGAGCTTCCAGGTAGATTGGATGAGGGTGGTCAAACATCAAGTCCTACCGTTGGTCCAGGACTGAAGCCTGATTTCTCTTTGTTAAATGGGGAAATACACTTGGACTGTTTGTCTGTTAGGGATCTTCAGGAGACTTTTAGGGCAACATTTGGAAGGGAAACTTCTGTGAAAGACAAACAGTGGCTGAAAAGGAGAATTATTATGGGATTGACAAATTCCTGTGATTTCACAACTACTAGTTTTACTGTTATAGATAATAAAGTGGTCACGAAAGGGAAAGAGCGAGCTTGCAAGAATGCAGATTGCTCTGTTTTGTTTGATGGTGCATCTACTTCTGCAATTGAAAGCCATCAAAGCCCCACAGTTTTGGATGATAACCCAGTTGAAATCAACTTAGTTGCTAATGAAACAAACTTTCAAAGTCCAAATCTTCAAGAAAATCATGGGAGTCAAGATGCTAGTATGGAGCAACGATCTGCGAAAAGAATTCGAAAGCCCACAAAACGATATATTGAAGAACTTTCAGAAGGAGAGTCCAGGGATTCTGGTGCCAAAGTCACCTCCTCTGTTAAACAGCCTTTGCGTGACCAGTCACCTGCAAGAGTTTGTGAGGAATCTGTTCGCCAATTTAGACCAGATGGGAGATGTCTCATCAGGGAAGATTCACTTGGAGGGTCAGAAATTCAGGTTCCATATGTTTCCCGGATCCGGCGGAGCCGCCCAAGGGAAAATTTTATGTCTCTTATGGTAACGTAAAAGAAATATTTCTGTACATTTTATTGATAAGTAAAACATAAGTATATTACATGAGTATATCCTGGAATTTTTCTGTTCTCTTATGACATCTAACGGAACAATCTGTGGTTCATTGCCTAATGTGTCCTCTCCTGGTTGATCTATCTTTGAAAATGCTGGGCTAAGCCATTCTAGACAGGACATCCTCCAACACTTGTGCGGACCAGTTTAAATGAGCTTTCTACTTTTGTTGTCAAAACTATTTTTTCTATATAACCTTGGCGTCTTGGCGATGATTAAATTCAATGCTGCGTGTAACGTGCAACTATTTCTTGTATCCCCTCACCTTTTTTTAATAATAATTTCCACATGCTGTGTGTTATAACTTTATATGTATATGTATGTGTGTGTGTGTGTGTGTATACATACATACATACATATATACATATATTAATACTTTGTGTAGAATGGGGATCGGGCATTGACTAAGCTTGTTAGGTGCTTTCATTTACGTGCTTTCAGTTTTGATGTTCAGAAACTTCATACAAGTGGCATTGGCACCTCAACCAAGTTGGAAAAGAATGATGTAGGATCCAGTGAACTGATTGAGAACAAAAGTAGCCATGAAGTGGCCTGGGATCACTTGTCTCCAGGATGTATTCAGGAGCCTGTAAGTTAGCTTTATCGCAGCTTACTTTAATAAATGCTGACAAAATTAACTGTGTTGAACTTTATCTGAAGATTTCAAGATAGATAGATAAATCTTTTAGGCTACGCAGAGTGGTTTTTATTGACATTAACTGTGCTGGTGTGGTAACTGATGTACATTGTACTAGGTTCCTATCATCTATTAATTGACTCCCACTGGGAATTCTGATAGATTAACCCCTGCTGTTGGCATTTGTTTGTTCAGTTGCTATTACCTGTATGACAGCTCTTATGGCTTTTACCTTTCAACTTTTTCATGGCCGTTTTGTTTCTTTCATTTTAACTCTACCAAGTATTGGATTCTTGGTTGTAGGCTGGTGCTTCTTCAGAAACATGCAAGCTCTATGTAGAAACCACAGCAGTTCAGCTAGAAAAGGAAGTGAAGAACGTGGAATCATGTAAGAGTGATGCAGATGATGAGGTTGCCACTGTACCCACTGCTAATGGAGGGATGAGGCGGAAGCATCACCGACCATGGACTCTAACTGAGGTTGTTAATCTGGTTGAAGGGGTTGCTAAATATGGTGCTGGTAGATGGTCCGAGATCAAACGTGTTTCCTTTGCATCATATTCTTACCGAACCTCAGTTGATTTAAAGGTAGGTGTTTAATGTTTTATCCAGACAGCAAAGCTATAGAGCTTCTGGCCTACTGTTTTACCGTTTTAGATTGGATAATGCTATCTTTGTGCAGGACAAATGGAGAAATCTTATGAGAGCTAGTGTTTCTGAATTTGCAACGGGAAATGGGGTAAGCTGAATATTCTCTTTGTTTGGTTGAATTCAATTTTAAAAACCCTTCACTTTGACTTGATCGAATTAGCTGTTTCAACATTAAACATCATACTGAACCTTCCATGAGGTTGAAATTTTTATGTTACTTTCAACTTATCGTGGATGGGGAACATGTGCGTACTTTCAATCGGTTTTGTAAGTTTCGGTAGAGGAATAATAATAAGCACTAATTGATTTTTATTTTTATGACCACAAAACTAGACCATCTTCTTAATTATTGAACTGGGGTTGAATTTCTTGATTAAATAGTATATAAAATTAACAGTAACTATATCACTTAACATCTGAATGAAAAAATAAGTTAACATGCTAGTGTTTTAAGTACGTAATTTTTAGTAGTGTAATGAATTTAGACTCCATACTCAGTTCTACCAAATGCTCCCTTGGGAATGCTGGTGCCCTTTTTGTCGCATTGTCTTGAAGTTCTTTAAATTGAATCTTTATATAACCTGAGTAAAATTTTCGGCTTTCTTGGATCAAGAGTTGCCGTTCTGATGTCCTCAAATCTAGGGAAGATGTTTTTTAGGTCATTGATTATATCAATTATGCCAATGAGAACTCTGCTTATTTCATTTATGCCGGAGGCATCTGTTATTAGACTTTGTGTGGAATTACAACCAGTTTCTGTGGAAAATCGCTCTAGCTTCCTGAATCTTGAGTATCAGTATTAATTACACCAGCTTTCTTCTTGTTCTGGGTGAATAAACAGATAAATGGATCTCGGAAACAAGCTTCCGTCTCCATCCCTGCACCAATCCTGTCACGCGTGAGAGAGCTCGCTAATATCCACACCCCGGTTCCACCGAGCATTGGTTCTAACAAACCCTCCGGGCACAATGACTCCACTGGAACAGTACAAGAAGAGACAAGATCAGGGGTTTTGTAGCACTTTTGTAAAATGTGTACATAAAAGTTAGCATGTTGTCCTAAATAAGCAGATGACAAATCTCTGATGTTATGTTACTTGTTAGCTTATGTATTACTACTTCCGTTTTGTTTTTTTTGCAACAAGTGGGGGTTTTTTACTGTTCATAGATTTCACTTTAATTATCATTAGTGACTTATACTTAAGAAAAAATATAGTCATGTGGGGTCTTATTAGATTCGTCTTAATGAGTAAATTTAAAATATCAACTTTATATATTTTTTATCTATTGATAATTAACGATATTAATGGTTAAAGTTATGCATCGGCAAACGTGTAAATGTGAAATGTAGCAAAAAAAAGAAACAGAGGTAGTATAAGATTGTTTGAGAGTTACCAGTTCCATTTTCATACATGTAAGTAATGTATTATTACAGGGTGACAGTTGTAGCCTGGGGTGAGTAACGAGTAGTGAACTCGATGTTCACCTCGAAAATATCAAATACAAGCTCAAAATCTACTGCTTGTTGAGTGTGAAGCTACTCAAAATTTACTGTTCGCTAATTGTGAAGCTACTCAAAATATAGAACTCGAAAATATCAAACAAAAGCTCAAAATTTACCGCTCACTAAGTGTGAAGCTACTCAACAAGAATTTTTTATATAGACTTCCTCCTTGTAGGAATAGATGTCCATTTTTTTTTATTTTAGGTGGTTTTGAAATATTTTTCCAATTGTCATAAATGATAACTTCGATTATTTTTATTTATTAATAAATTACTTTATTTCTATATTTTTCTCATCATCAAATCATAAATTTCATATGTCTTTATCAATTAATAACTAACACATTTTTCTTTTTATCCATTAATAAACTATTGCATTTCTCTATTGATTTCTTTTTACCTTAATTCTCGTGCCAAACTCAAGGTGAACATTAAAAAAAGGAGGTATGTTTGATTATTTTTATATCAATCAATTAATTTAATGATAAAATATATAGTTTAATGCAAATAATAGTACCAATTTTAACTTCTAGACTTTGTATATTTATCTATTTAATTTTCAAACTTAACCAAGTTATAATTTATGAGTCATTTTTTATTTCAAATTATTTTACTTTGATTGTTATTATCAGCATACTCGAGATCAAGTTCAAATTTAATCAAGTTCAAGTTCCAGCTTATGGACGAAATTTGGTGTTTGATGTACTCGATCTCAAGCTCAAATTCTAAAAATTTATATTAAGCTCTACTCAACTACTTAGTGCTTTAGCTCGACTCAATCTCGTTCCTATTGTAGGAAAAAATTATTAATGAATTCTCCTGTTCAGTAATATCTACTACCTCCATTTAAAAAAAATTACAACGTTTGAAGCGGACACGTTTGTCAATACAGAACTTTAACTATTAATGTCGTTAATTATCAATAGGTAAAAAATATATAAAGTTGATATTTTAAAAATACTCATTAAGACGAATCTAACAAGACCCCACATGACTATTTTTTTTTAAAGTATAAGTTACAAATGATAGTCAAACTAAAATATGTGAATAGTGTTTACTATGCAAACGTTTTAATATTTTTGAAACGGATGAAGTACTTCATCCGTTCCGAAAAAAACGCAACGTTTGCATAGTAATTACTATTCACATATTTTAGTTTAACTATCATTTGTAACTTATACTTTAAAAAAAATAGTCATGTGGGGTCTTGTTAGATTCGTCTTAATGAGTATTTTCAAAATATCAACTTTATATAATTTTTACCTATTGATAATTAACGACATTAATAGTTAAAGTTCTGTATCGATAAACGTGTCCACTAGTTGCATTTTTTTTTTTAAACGGTGGAAGTATATTTTACCGTCAACAGTCAGTGCCGTAACCTTAAATAAACCACTACATAAATAAATTCAGAAATTTAAATTTAATTCCATGTTTGCAACTCAGAATTATTACCGAAACGGGCCTACCAAATTGGGCTCAATTTTAGCACGGCCCAATCAAATATGGGCCCAAATTCTTCCAAATTTTTGTAGGCTCACATTTTCAGTCTTGTCGCTCTTCGCCATTCGCCAGCAATAGCGCAGACAGATTGCAAATCATTTGCTGCTGCGGCCTATTTCCTCTTTCTCTAGGTAAAGCCTCAACTCGCTCTTAATGCCCCGGTGATTCTGCCCCGGAAATCTGCATCTGCTTGTACAATTTTCATATTTATTTGTATCCCAAGATTCGTGGATTAATGTTGATTATAGTTTGAAGCGGGTTGCTTGAATCTACACCAAAGAAGAAGCTTAGTTAAACTCTTTTTTTCAATTTTTAGTCTTTGAACTAATTATTGATTCTAAATGTGTTGTTTCTCGAAGCATGGTTAGTTGATCGATCGGTTTTTTCCCCCCTGCAGTTTGCTGGTTGTTTCAGATAAATATTGAGGGAAAATGGGGATCATAGAAAAGATTAAGGAAATTGAAGCCGAAATGGCTCGCACCCAGAAGAATAAGGCCACAGGTGATTTTTTCTGTCTTTTTTTTTTTTTTTTTTTTTTTTTTGGCCCTTTTTTAGATAATTTTATTGAGGTGAGGGCGTGATTAGAGATTGAGGATGGGTTTAGGGGTTGATGGTGATAATATGATTTTTATATCCCAGGTGAATGAGAGCATAAGTCAAGATAGTCTTTGTTGATTTTATCCGACTCTTTGAAGCAACATGCATAAAAATTATGCAGATTGCTCTATTGCAATAAATTTCAGGTTTTTTAGACATACTGAGCCTTTATGAGGGAGTAAATGATACCTAAATGTTTGATTGTTTGAGACAGAATATCATTTGGGGCAGCTCAAGGCTAAGATAGCAAAGTTGAGGACGCAACTGTTGGAGCCTCCAAAAGTAGGCAACCACTTTCTTGTCAGATTTGATGTGCATGTTTGCTTTCATGGAAATGATGATTCATTCTTCTTCTAGTGAACTTGTATTCTGATTTCCTCCCTGTTCTGGTAATTCAAGTTTTGCTAATGCTCTTATGTTATGATAAATCTTCAATGCCGGTCAGGGTTCTAGTGGAGCTGGAGATGGCTTTGAAGTTACAAAATATGGCCATGGGCGAGTTGCACTTATAGGTTTTCCCAGGTTGGTCTTGTCATTAGTTTAAACATATTCAATAGAGAAGGAGAATGTAGAATTTCAATACTTGCTAAACTAGTGAATATTAGCTTTATTGAGACCATAAACATATTTTGAAATTCTGTCAGCTAAACACTTAGTTGGCAGTTATATTCTCGTTGAATATTTACACGGTGTTGTTTAACTATATACCATTACCTTGTCGTTCTGGGTCATTTTATGTTCTGGATCTATGTAAGGATATTAACATGTTTGTCATTTAAATCTAGTATTCTTATCCTAAATGTGTCTGCACTTATTTTATTTCCAGTGTGGGAAAATCAACACTTTTGACTATGTTGACGGGAACACATTCAGAAGCAGCGTCATATGAGTTCACAACACTTACCTGCATCCCTGGTATTATTCACTACAATGACACTAAAATACAGCTGCTCGATCTTCCTGGGATTATAGAGGGTGCATCTGAAGGAAAGGGACGTGGTCGGCAGGCAAGGAGTGACATCATATTCTTGGATTGAGACCTATTGCCTAGTGAAACTGACACGGCATGAAGTTGATATTAACCCTGACAGGCATTTTTTGTTGACAGGTTATTGCAGTTGCTAAATCATCAGATCTTGTACTGATGGTTTTGGATGCTTCGAAAGTATGTCTATTTATTGGCCCCATTACATAACATTTGCTTACATTGATTTTCTAGTGTTTGTTATCTACTGGTTATTCTATCTGGATTTGATTGTAAACATTTCCCTTGATTGTTGACCATGAAAATTGAAGAGTGAAGGGCACCGACAAATCTTAACAAAGGAACTCGAAGCTGTTGGTTTGCGTTTAAACAAAAACCCACCTCAAGTATGTATTCTATACATTTTCTGATCTCACATTCTAGATTTATTCTCCTCTTATTTGCTAAAATTTGATTGTAGACTTGTTATGTTGCTTGATTACATTTTTGTTTTGGTAATGATAGCTTGATGTTAAACTGAAAGTTAAAACACTTTATTTTGCCAAGAGATGCATAACTATTAAGCATGTCCTTTAATGTGATTTTAGAATCATTTTACGCTTGAGCTGGTCATGGATCTGATATTTATGCATCACAAGCATGAACTATCATTAATTTTTGACTTTATCCTGTACCTGAAGACAATGAAAATGTAGGCATGGCCTTCCTCTAGAAAGAGTGTTGGGTTTCAACCCAATTCCTGAAGTCTTAGGCACTGTGCAAGGTAGCTGCTGCAGCTTCTCTGTGCATCATTTCCAGCTTCTCTTTGACCTACCAGGCTATGTTAGTCATTTGAACCATTTATGTTGTAAGCAATGGAAGGTGGATAAAAGAGAGCAGTAGGTCTGAAGCATATAATATTATGGTGCTTGACTAAAGATGAGTTTTCAGTGGAGGAATTAGAATAGCCTGATAAGTATGAAAACGGGATTATACTTGGGTTTGTGTAGTGCCACTCTATGTCTTTTCTCTTTGGACCTCAACTCACACTTTATGCCGTCATTGATCCATGGTTCTTTATGACAGATATACTTCAAAAGGAAAAAAACTGGGGGAATTTCTTTCAATAGCACACTTCCATTGACTCATGTGGATGAGAAGCTCTGCTATCAAATATTACACGAGTACAAAATTCATAATGCCGAGGTACTATCTCTATCTCACTCCCACTCTCTCCTTCCTCCCTCGCATCTCTTGGCAACACATTCAATCATATGCTTGACCTAGAATTAAATCTAGGAAATAACTTGTTTTAGTAATTCTTCCCCAAAGGATTTTTGTTTGTTAGATAATTGGCTTGTCAGAACTCGTCTTTCAGTTCTGAATTCCCAGACTTACCCTGAAAGGTTATCATGCATGTTTGTCTTCAAGAACTAGACTTGGTGGTAATTTGTTCAGTTTTTCTTTGCTTGCAAATATTTGCTGCTTTGATCTATAAAATAATACTCTGTTGGGGTTGGCTACAGCTTTCGTTTGATTGAATTTCATAGCTTAGGGCATTGAACTTCTCAAAAAAATTAATACCCATGCTGACAGTAGATTAACAGTTTATTTCGCATTAACTTTCATCAGGTTTTGTTTCGTGAAGATGCAACAGTGGATGATCTTATTGATGTTATTGAAGGGAATCGCAAGTACATTAAGTGCGTTTATGTGTACAACAAGATTGATGTTATTGGTATTGATGATGTGGACAGATTAGCCCGACAGCCTAATTCAATTGTCATTAGCTGCAACTTAAAGGTACGTTTATACTCAGCTTACTGTCATTTCTAATATTAATTAGTTACCATTAGAAGATGGACAGAGAACTTAATCATGGCCTCAAACAATTACTGCATGCAGTTAATGTTGTGTGGTTATGTTGCTTGAACAGCTGAATCTGGACAGGCTGCTTTCCAGAATGTGGGAAGAGATGGGTCTCGTCAGAATTTATACAAAGCCTCAGGGCCAGCAACCAGACTTCTCAGACCCAGTTGTTCTTTCTGCCGTATGTATCCTAATATATATCTCCACTTCTCTCTGCTTGCTTCCCTATTACAATCGAAGCATTTGAAACTGTTTTGGATATTCAATCAGGGTCGAGGTGGCTGCACAGTTGAAGATTTTTGCGACCACATTCATAGGAGCCTAGTAAAGGATGTCAAGTATGTTCTAGTGTGGGGAACAAGTGCTAGGCACTACCCACAGCATTGCGGCCTTGGTCATATTCTTCAGGATGAGGATGTAGTGCAGATAGTTAAGAAAAAGGTACTCAAACATTTCCATTGTAGGCCCTTCCCCTCCTTCCTATGGATACTAGAATTTTCTTCATGGTTTGCTAGAATCATTACATCATATAGTTTTGAAAGTAGCTTAAACATGAGAAGATTTAGGGACCGTTTGGCAAGTGGGTTTAGATATGAGGAATCAGAATCCAAACCTTATATTTGAAATTAAGGATTTGAGGTTATAATTTGCATCTTTTATCAAATAGAAGTGTCGAGGTAAAATTTACTTCAAATACAAGACCAGCAAATGCTATTCCCATTCCAATTCAAAAGTTGAACCAAATTACCCCAAATAAATTATATATCAAAGAGATACTTGATTTCAATAATTTTTGTGAGGCATAGCGTATAATATGCTCTATATGTAGTATGGTAAGGCAAAGGCCCGGTTCACATGTTTCTCTGTAATTGAGTACTCGAGTTCTGAATACTGCTGATCGATTGGATTCCTTTTTTTGGATAACAATTCTGGCAAATATTTATACTATTATTGTAGCTGCTTATGTTTCATTCCATATTGCATATCTATCCTATTTACATATTGCACACCTCAACCATTTCATCTTCGATACCAACAGCTCAACCTTTTGAATCCTATTGGCTGTTGATTTTTTAACAAATGAGATGTATCAAAATTTCTGAGAATGGAGCAACGTTAAATCTTTTCTGCAGGAGAAAGAAGATGGAGGTCGAGGGCGGTTTAAATCACACACCACCGGTCCAGCACGGATTTCTGACCGAGAAAAGAAGGCTCCTCTAAAGACTTAAGAGTTATTTAAAAGGTGAATTGCAGTCATTGGAAAACGATTTGCTCGGATTTGTCGAGCTGAAAGAGGCTTCGCTGAGAAAAACAATCACGGATTTCTCAGCAGCCATTTTTGAGCAGCCATCCTTCGAAATTATACACTTGAAGAAGGTAAGTAAGCTT
Organism: Ruellia speciosa; assembly: GCA_001909325.1. Lineage (NCBI taxonomy): Eukaryota > Viridiplantae > Streptophyta > Magnoliopsida > Lamiales > Acanthaceae > Ruellia > Ruellia speciosa. The sequence goes on from MAYD01364500.1 coordinate 14,588, forward strand.
TGTACTGTAGAGTTGGACCAAGTATCTGTCTCTTCTGTGTTCTTTTTGCATTTCTGTTTCCATTGTAAGAGGAATTCAGGTGATGGTTTTTCTTTCTGTTTTTTTTACCTTTTACCTTGCATGTTTGAGATATTGGTGGCAACATTTTTAAAACTACATAAAATTATCCTATAAAGTTTATTTATTGCAGTAGGATTAAAATTGCAGAAATTTTAATTGGAGAGAACAAGATCAGAAACAAGACATATTCCTCAAGACAGTACGACACAAACCAGACACATTTAATAAGCATCAATAATTGAACAACTTACAAATACACAGACAATGGTACTAATAGTTAATTTTCCACATAAACATCCCCAATTTTCATACAAATTAAATGGAATTTAATGTAAGAGAAAAATATAGTATTTTTTAATAATGAGAGGAAACAAATGCAAAAAGAGGAAAGGAAGTAATTATTATAATATACTCATAAATAAAAAAAAAATGAAATAATTATTACGAAACGGTAGGGAGTAGACAGGATGGGGTGGGGTAGAGCCGTAGAGCATGACATGCACACGTTGGCTTGAAGACAATAAGGACAAGCCCATTTAAGATATTAATGGTAGGGCCCGTGGGCTTCAAATTTGATCCACACACGTGTACGGCAGGCCTGGGAGAATAATGGGCCAGCCCATCATCTGCTTCCTAACCTTTAGTGACCCCCAATTGTGCATCAGTTGAGGGTATGATTAGGAACTACATACAATAAAACTAACGTATACTAGTAATGTAGCACCGTAATAAATAAAAAAATTATAAATATATATAATTATTATATTAATATAAAATTTATATCAGAAATGATAGTTTAAGTGTTTAA